>BQKN01063018.1:41680-64650 GCA_022839385.1 Asparagus kiusianus
AAATAAAAAGAAATGAAAAATTACAACTTTATTTCCTTATTTGTCGAACGAATCGCGAGCTCCTGTTTTGCGGTCACTCGCTTTGTGTGGGTTCTTTGCCTGCGCTGGGGTTATTTGCCGTGGACCACCGCGTGATCTCGATCCGGTCGGATCTACACGATATGACGGGTATTATCTCACGAATGAAATAATAGCCGGGTGGGGTACTAATTCACCAAGGAAATAGTAGCCCAAGTGTCGAAATCGACCAAGCGAATTCGAGACTCTTCTCGGGATCTAAGAACCAAGCTTAGATCCGGAGGAAAATCGTGTAGATCTCAGATCCGGTCCCTCTCGAACTCTTGCCTTATTTGGCGTGGATGATCGCCGAGGACCGGATCTCAAAGTCCAAGTCTTCAATCTTCTAAAGCTCCAATCTTTTTTAGATCTCAGATTCCAATCCGGCAGAGCTTCGACCCTCCAAAATCCAACCTCTTGAATGAATGAACCAAAGGCCTATTTATAGGCGCTCGAGACTGTGCCTCAGGCACAGAACTGGCCTAGCCACCTGTGGGTGGCTCGGCCTTGGCCGAGCCACCTGCGGGTGGCTCGGCCTTGGCCGAGCCACTTGTGGGTGGCTCGGCCAAGCCGAGCCCCCTTAGGTGTTCGTTTCGTCCGTCGTTCGGGTTTTTCGGTGTTTCCGGTTCTCCGTTGTTCGGGTTCCGTCGTTCGGGTTCCGATTCGTTGTTGATTTGGGCTTCGATTCGGTTGTGTGGTTGACTTGTTCGGATTCGATTCGTTTTGATCCGATTCCTGATTTGGCAGTAAACCCACTTCTGAGTTCGAGTCCGAAACCAATCTTGATTCGGTCGTTATATCGCCGAGTTCGCTCTTGTTTAGATGACTCGGTGATTCCCCGAAACGTTGGTTTGATTCCGCGTGCGAGTGGATGCGTTCCAATGCTTGGGTGCGATTTGTTGGCTTCGTCGCCTCGTTAACCTGCTCCATTGCGTATGGCTTGGCTTCGGCGTTTAGCGGGATAACGGTCGTGTTTAGATACGTCGCTCGATGGTCCGCTTGTTGAATCGGCATCGTCGAGCTGTATTGTGGGACCTATAGGCAATTTTATACGCCTACATCTGTAGGCATCAAAAATTACGCACAGATTCCTGCATGCGGCTTGAGATAGAGAGAAGACGATGAACGTCACTATCCGGGTCACAAAAGCTTAATTAATGTCGAGAAATGCATGAAGTAAGTCGACGAACCATATGAAGCAACGAAACTACAGAATAACGAAGATACGAACTGATCGGGAGCTACGCTTCACTTACAAAAGATGAAGCACCCCTCGTGTTCCATCTACTCTACATGTGATTCAACTATGGGAGCTTGTAGATCTTCTCGTCGGCTTTCCTTTGCACTTTAAATCTCGTAATTTCGAGTTCGAACGACAAAGATATGACGAAAACGGATAGGACGCTCAAAACGGTGCCCAGGCCTTGATAGAGACACTACGAGTGTCTCGGCCTTGGTCGAGACACTCATGGTGTCTCGGCCACGGCCGAGACACTACGGGTGTCCGCAACACAAAAGTATTGTTTTAAGCTAATTTTGCGGTTTTCAAAGCTGTTTTCACCCGGATTTGTTTCAACTAATCTAAATATCATCTAAGAACGTGATAAAGTGGTTATAACTAAGGATAAGAGTGAATCGGCCGTTTTTATCAGAAAAATAGAGCTCTCGAAACCTATAAATACAGCCCTAGGGACTTTATTTGCACAGATCTGGAATTATCGAGCCTCGGCGAAACCCTAATGTATTGGAGACTGAGGGAGCCACAAATTTTAGAGAGGAGGAGGAGATCGGATTGAGTTCTTCGGCATAAAGAAGAAGAGTTCGTTAGATCTACAGTTCCCGGTTCCTTCCCTTGAGATCGTACCTAGCTACGAACTCAAGAAGAGTGGTTATTTCACTGTTGCCGAGATAATCGCTTCGATTTCTTAATTCCTTCGCGAATTAACGAAGCTCCGGATAGATCTAATAATTTGGTAGTTTACGGATATCAACGTCCACGTCACAGGTAAAGATCTCGCAAAAAAACGATAGGCGATAAACACTTGTTGCGTATTGTTTGAAAGAGAGTTGTACTTTACTTTTCATTGTATCGAAAGTTTTATAAAACGACTATTTTTTTTGAATTTATTGTAACACCCAAAATTATAATGAATTCTGCAATGAAAATAATTTTCTCCCTAAACAACAATTAGCTTAACTGTGACCTTCAGCTTTGTATCGAGAACATTTCAGTGGACGTTTGTAAATTATTATGTTATTTATACATCTAGTTCTATTTATTTTCTTCCTTTTAGTAGTAATTGGTGGCGATATCTTGATTTAATCACTTGACACACTTTACTTCTCATAATATGGGATGAGATAAAAGACTTGGTCAGAGCTTTTTTAAATGCTTTTACGAAGGTAAAGCAGTGAAAGTTAATAGGTTTGGGTAAAAGTTAACATAAAGTAGCGAAAGTTAACAATTAGTAGGAAAAGTTAACATGCTAGGAGGAAAGTTAACACATTCAGTTAAAAGTCAACATATAACTATGATAGTCAAAAGAAAACCCTAAAAGTTAACATGTTACGGTAAAAAGTTAACAGATAGCTATGATACTTAACACACGACATGAAGAATTAACATGTAACCGTTAAAGTTAATATTTACTATTCATTTATGCTATGGAATCTAAAATCATAAAACTAACATTACACAAAGCCAAATTTTAAAAAGAGTTTATTAATTACTTACAATTCATTTAGAACTTTCTGATTTCTTTCTGATATTAACAACAACTTGCATATGAATCTCTATACAACCACTATTTTGATTATGCTTTACCGTGCACTTCAATCATTTTCACTATCAACAAAAATACTCAGATTCGGGTGCCTCTCAAATTTATATATCAATGATAAATTATCTTGAGGGACTTTCAGTCTTTCGAACACTTCGAATTTTAGTTCATAAAAGCTTGTTATATAACTTAGCATTAAGAACATAGCCTTCTCGCTAACGATACCATGCAAGTCAAGTCATAAACGTAAGAGTCGTGGCGGATAAAAATCTAATCCGCTTATCATGCACAACAGTGCCACCGTTGCCACCTTACTGCCCTCATCCAGATGAGGTGGATGTTAGAGAAGAAGAACCGACGGCGAGGTATAACGATACAGAGGAGGAGGCGGATGATTCTTAGAGAACCTCCTTTGTCATCAGATCCGAGGGACACCGACGATGAACAACTTCAAAGTGGGTGTCGTCTCCTTCACTCTTCTCCAAATTGGTTTTTTGCCATTTTCCATTTTTCTAAAATAAACTTTTGACGGATCTTGTGGAAGGTTGAGTTCAAATATAGGGTTTTTTGGGTTCTCTTGAGCTTACAGGAGTCTGAGCGAGAGAAGAGAGAGGGGAGAGAGAGAGCGCATTAGTTTTTGGGGGAATGGTTAAGGAGTATAATTTTAAGGGGAAGGTAGGGTTAGGAGAGAGGAGGAGGAGAGAAGAAGAGGAGAAAGGAGCAGTTAGGGGAGAGGAGGAGGAGAAAAAAACTGAGAAGAAGAAGAAAAAAGGGGAAGGGGTATTTTCGAAACTTTTTGGGGTTGATTTTTGGGAGAGAGTGAAAAAGGGCTGGATCACATTTTCTTGGGTCTTTTGGGGTTAAAGCACATGGAAAAAACTTCGAGGAGCTAGGACATAAGAGTTTTTTTGGGGGGCATTGACACATTTTTTCCAAGATTTTTTACTTTAAATCTCAAAGTAACACTGACAAGTCTAGCATATTATTTGTTGAGCACATATCCGAAATCGATTCAAGAGAGTTCCTCTTAATTTTTAATTGATAATATTTTCCACTATTGTATTCATTTGGGCTTTCGTGTCATTTATAGGTCACTTGGCCTTCTTAGTAATAAGGTCCTTTTTTTCGTTGGTGACAAGAAATTGGAAAATTGTATTTTTTTTTGAAAAAATTCTTTCATCCCCCTAAACCCTCAAAAATATTAAATCTACACCCTCCATCTCCTTCAACCCCCCTTAAATTAAAATTTCTTCTACCCATTTATCCGATAAGATCCTCCTTACCCTCTCTTTCTCTCTGATCAATGGAGCCCCCCTTCTTTCTCCTTGAACATCCTCCAATTTAAATACCCTAATTCTAATTGGTATCAGCTTAGATTAGACTTTGAATTTGAATTGGAGAAGGTTTAAAGAGCGAGAGGGGGCTTCATCAATGAAAAAAGAATGAATGGATGGAGGAAGGACTTATTGGGAAAAGGGATGAAAGAAATCTAAATTGGGAAAGTTTGAAAGAGAAGGACGACATAGACTTAATAATTTTGAGAGTTCACGGGACCAAAGAATTTTTTTTAGAAAAATTATAGTTCGCCAAAATTCTTGCTGTCGGTGAGAAAAATGGCTTTATCGCTAAAAAGGCTGAGATAAAATGCCTAAATAATATTGGAACTCAAATGACTGCCATATTGTAAAATAGGTGAACTTAGATACAAATCTGCCCCCCCCCCCCGCCCCCAACAAAAAAAAGATTCTATGTTTCTCAGTGGATCTCCTGTGTGTACATATCAAATAACTAAAATAATATTTTGAGAAAAGTCTCAACTGGGAAAGGGACGGCATGTTACCAATAAATGAAAAATGATTACATTTGGAAAATTTTAAAAATATGTAGTTATTTATCATTTACAGGCGTGGTCCACTAAGAAAAGGTGAATGTTTATAGAGTGTTTTTTGTAATCATATTTAGCACATGATACGTTACACTTCACTATATTAATCGGAGATAAACTGAAACTTCTTTGAAGATTTTTAAGGAATAAAAGTTCTATGGGATTTTGTGCAGAACCTCTTATTCACAAGCCTTTTGTAGAAGTAAATTAGCGGGTTTATCTGCAAACCCCACTTAAGCTTTTTTCTGAAAAAAAACCTATTAATTAAGGTATGCTATTATACGTACCAGCCAAAATGGAAAGATTAAAGAGGACATCATTGGTTCCTTTGAGGGTTTTCTTATCTGTGTTAGTTCAGATGTACGTCTATAATATAAGCAATAAAGAAACATAAACATAAGTACACAAAAGAAAATTTTAAAAAGATTTGTAAATGTAGACCTATAATATTTATAAAAAACATTAAGGTTGCTCAACATCTTAAGGGCCAAGGGTAATCCCACTATCATTCGATTAAAAACATATATATATTTTATTATAGCAAGAGAATGATGGATACTAGATGACGATATGAGGTCATATACACTAATGTCGCCGAATCTTGGTCATGTTTTAAGTCGTAAGGAAAGAACTCTCTTTATTCAATTGCCTGAGGTCTAGTTAGATCTAGATGCTCTTCAACTAAGTGTAATTGATGAATGTTCAATTATTCCAATCCTTATCATTTATTCCAATTGGGTCCACAACATTAATTCACGTGTAAATTTGAAAAGGAGCTTATCGGGGATGACTTGGTGCCCCTAAGGAAAAACACCAAAGAGATGTACATGTCTAGAGGAGTAATAGTGGTAGGACCACTATGAGAAAGGAGATTATTGCTTGCCAAAGACAAAAAATACATGCAACAATCAGAGTGTCAGTGCTACCTTTTATATCATATATGGAGGGGGCGGAGTCTTTGATACCTAGCAAACCTTCCATTTTCCCCCATATACTTTCCGCTAGCCAAAGACCAAAAATACATGTAACAACTAGAGTATCAGTGTTGCCTTTTATATCGGATGTGGAGGTGGTGCTAATCAAGTCTTTAATACCTATCACCTTTTGTGTTTCTCCGTATACTATGCAGTGCTTAAAGATCAGAGGAGCTCTTCGGCCAAGTCTTACAAATATTGAGGGTTATGAAAGTTATCCAATGCAGAATCATTGTCGGTATAGCCGAGAATAAAAGAGTCATAACTCAAAAGCATGGAATTCTTAAGATATGGTAGAATGCACCTATAGAATAGTAGGGCCTAACTTGACAAAATTTAGTTTCATTGCAGACGGGTCAAGGATAGATGTGACTCTGAGAATGATTTGGAAGTAAGTAAGCTACAAGCGGACTGATTTATGAAACAATCTGGACAATCAACTGAGGGTGAGGATTTTGGAGTTCGAGAAGAAGACGTCATCTTAAAGATTTGGAAGGTTGGAATGGCGTTCTGAAGAAGAGAAGTTTGGCAAACTAAGATTTCCAGCGCTCCTAAAATTTGGAGTTTTTCCTAAGCAGGTAAGGGTCTAAATGGCTCAAATATACAAGTGGGAAAGCTCAAATCATCCTTAGAGAACCTCTTTAAAGGCATAATTTTTTATAACAAATTTTATAATATCTATAAAAAAAGGATGATTTGTTCAAAGATGATTTTTTATAACCACAGTTAGACAACTGGGGCGGTTATCCATGGTGCATGTTAGCAGGCGAATTTTTTTGTGCTAACGTGCTCCCCCGCCAAGTTTTTTCGATGGCAAGAAAGAAGAGAAACAGTAGTAAAAGGATCTTAAGCTTTGGATTCAAAGCATCATATTTGAGTTTACAATCCTCAGAGGCTCAATCGGATTCAAGTTTTGAAGAAGACGAAGATGGTTATGATTCTGGAAACATGGGATCAACATGTCCAAGAGGTGAAAATTTGAAGAAATCTATGGAGGAAATACTCTGGTCTACAAGATCTCTCGAGGTTCCTGGGTCCCAGGCAAATTCACAACAGATTGGTATCTGATCTCGTCCAAGAAATGAGAATTTACAACAACAAATTCCAAGAAGTGAGAATTCCCAACAGCAGGCGAATCTGCAGCTAAGATCAAGAAATGAGAAGCTAAAGGAATCTATTGAGGAACTCAGATCTGCAAGTACTCTGAAGATTCCTAAGATTCAGACAACTCCTCTGTCGATCCGATCTCATCAGCCTAGTAAGTCTCTGCTCTCTAATTCTAATAGAGGTAGTAGCTCTAATAGTTTTTCTTAGGCTGATGATAAAGTCTTGGAGGTTGAATCAATTGATCATCTTATTTCTTCAGATCTTGCTAAAAAGCAAAGTCTTGAGCAATTAATTTCTAATCCAATTGTTAATTCTACCACTGGTACTTTGAATCCTTTGTCTAAAATTGATGGAAGCCAATCCCTAAGGAATTCTATTGAAGGCAAGTCCACGAATGATAGTGATTTCCCCCTTTAAATCCTTCAAAAACTATGTCCCCGTCTCTAAATCATGTTCAAAATGAAAAGAGAAGCTGGAATAGCCTCTTTGTTGACAATAGAAAGGCTAGTAATGGTATGATATTGGATTTTGTTCCACCAACTTCTAAAGCAGCAGTTATATTTGAAGAAGAAGAGTGGAATGAAGGAGTGCATATATGGAAATTTTCACTTATTGGACAGGTTTTAGGAATCAATGTCAAATTCAAAGCTATGGAGAGTTTTGTTAAGAAAGTATGAGCTCCTATAGCTAATCCTGAAATATTGCTTCTAAAATTTGGATTGTTCTTGTTCAAATTCAATAGTAAAGTGGAAATGGATGAAATCATGGACAATGGCCCTTGGTTTTTTAGATCAAGACCACTCCTTCTTAAACAATGGTCTATTGAGGAAGATATTGAGAAGAGCTTTGAAAATAAATATCATGTATGGATTCAATTGCCAGGTTTGAGACTAAACCTGTGGAATGCTAAAAGCCTAAGTAAAATTTCTAGTGTTATTGGCAAGCCAATCACAACAGATAAATTGACAGCCAACAGGAAAAGATTAGCCTATGCAAGGATCTTTGTTAAAATAAGCATGCCTTCATCCCTCCCAGACCATATTCTTATACAGGGGCCAAATGGAAAGTTGATTAAACAATTGGTATACTATGAGCTAAAGCCCAAATGGTGTGAAATATGCAAGCAGATTGGACATGATACAAAGAATTGCAATAGGCAAATTAAAACACAAAGATGGGTTTCAAAAAAAGCTCCTGGAGCAGATAATAATGCTTCTACTCAGAATACTTCTGTCAGTGCCCAACCTGTTCTACAAAATCAGCAGAAGCCTGAACAAGATGAAATAGATAAGATTGCTGTGAATTCCTTAGTTGGAGAAAATTTTGTGCAAGATGTTCATATTAATCAAAAGGATATGAATGAAACACTGAACATAGGAAATTCTTCTACTGATAAAAACTCTGTGCATGTTGTGTACGTTTTACAGGCTGATACTAGAGTTGTTACTCATTCTGTAAATTCTTGGCTACAAAAATCAAAAGGAAAAAGGAATTCATTCTCCCCTTTGGCTGGAATGATATGTGAACTTGATCCCTCTATAATGGATAGAGGGGGGGGGGGGGGCAAACTAAATGAATTTATCCTTTTGGAATATTAGGGGATTAAACAAGTCCTCTAAACACCATCTGATCAGGCAGCATCTTGTCCAGAATCATCTCTCTTTCATTGTGTTACTTGAAACAAAAATCAAAAAGGTCAATTTGTCAGCTATCACAAAAAAATTGCCATCAATTAGAAATGGATCTCTAATGTGTCAAGCAAAGATAAGGCCAGAATTCTGATATTATGGGATCCTGATATATGGAATATTCAAGTTGATTATATTTCTTCTCAACATATTACTTGTACTGTCAACTCTATGGATGGAAGGATAAACTGTATTATTTCTTCAATCTATGGTCTCAATCAGCAAGAATCCAGAAAGATTCTATGGACAGAACTCCTTCAAATGCATCAAAAAATTGGAAACATGCCATGGCTTCTTTGTGAGGATTTCAACACAATGATCAATACTGATGAAAAACTAGGAGGAATAGCACTTACTGATGTAGATACAAATGATTTTAATTCTTTTATTGATAATAGTAATCTCTTGCACCTAAAGACACCGGGCTGTTTCTTTACCTGGAGCAACAAACAAGATCAAAACACTAGGATCTGGTGCAGGCTTGATAAGGCACTTGTAAATGATTCATGGATTGACAAATATAACTCTAGTCATGTGGAGTACTTACTGTCAACCTCCTCAGATCACTCCCCAGCTTTGATCACTATCTATGAAGAGGAAAAGCAAGGGAAAAAGGCTTTTAAGTTCTTTAATATGTGGACTAAACACAGCAACTACCTGCACACAGTTAACTCCATATGGCAATTGCAGGTTAATGGCTACACAATGTTTTCAATTGTTACAAAGCTTTTGAGAGGTGCTCTGAAGGATTTGAACA
Source organism: Asparagus kiusianus (assembly GCA_022839385.1). Lineage (NCBI taxonomy): Eukaryota > Viridiplantae > Streptophyta > Magnoliopsida > Asparagales > Asparagaceae > Asparagus > Asparagus kiusianus. Next base: position 50,929 of record BQKN01063018.1, read on the forward strand.
GAAAACATTTTGGCAACATCAGTGAAAAAGTCCAAAGAGTAAAATATACACTAGAAGAAGTTCAAAATAAGTTACAGGAGGACCCCTTCAATCCAATTTTTATTAATCAAGAAAAGAACTGCTTATCTGAGTATAATAAGCTCTTAAATTGTGAGCTATCCTTCTATCAGCAAAAAGCAAGGATCCATTGGAGCATAAAGAGGGATAGATGTACAAGTTATTTTCACTCCATCATCAAAAGCAATAGGCATCAGAACAGAGTATCAGTACTCAATAATAGCATGGGAGAAAGACTTACTGAGGGAGGGGAAAATATAAATGAGTTCATTTCTTATTATAGGAACCTAATGAGTACTCCAGTTTCTACATCCCCTCCAAACATTAGGATTATTCAAAATGGGCCCTGCTTAACTGAAAACCATATCAAAAATCTGTTAATTCCAGTCACTAAGGAAGAAATCAAGAAAGTTGTATTTTCCATGGCAGATAACAAGTCCCCCGGTCCAGATGGTTATGGTGCATCTTTCTTCAAGTCTGCATGGTCAATTATAAGTGATGAAGTTATACTTGCCATTGAAGAATTCTTCAGTTTAGGAAATTGTTTGGGGCTATAAATTCCACTTCTATCACACTTATCCCAAAAGAAGCAATGTCCAAGCACTTCCTCTGACTTCAGACCAATATCCTGCTGCAACTTCCTATACAAAATCATATCTAAAATCCTTGCTAATAGGATACAAGCAGTCATAGGGTATCTCATAAGTAATTCCCAAAGTACTTTCATAAAGGGTAGGCATATTACAAACAATATCTTACTAGCCCATGAGCTGGTAAAACAATATGACACGAAGCATATCTCCCCGAGAACTATGATTAACATTGATATTAGAAAGGCATTTGATACAATAAGTTGGGATTTTATAAAAGAGATGCTTCAAGGACTGGGGTTTCCAGAAATATTGATAAACAGAATTATGACATGCATATCATCTCCAAAATTCTCTATATCTCTCAATGGCTCCTTACATGGCTACTACTTTAAAGGTGCAAGAGGCTTAAGGCAATGAGACCCTCTATCCCCATATTTGTTTATTTTGGGTACGGAGTATCTCACAAGAAGTCTTGATCTCCTGAAGCTAGATTCAAATTTTAAATTTCATCCAAAATGCAAGAGACTAAATATTACACACCTAATATTTACAGATGACCTGCTATTATTCTGCAAAGGGGACCTTATTTCTATCCAAAAACTTCATCAGTGTGTCAGAAACTTCAGTCAAGTCTCTGGGTTAGAGGCAAATCCTAGCAAGAGTGCTATCTTCTATGGTGGTGTGAATGAGTCTGTGAAAAAAGACATTCAAGATTATTTGGGGTTCACTGAAGGGAAAATGCCAGTAAAATACGTAGGTGTTCCCCTAGTGTGCAAGAGACTAGGCTACATTGATTGCAATCCTCTTCTCAATAAAATCTCAAGCCAATTCCAAAGTTGCCTGAAAATTAAAAATATATCCTATGCGGGTAGATTACAGGTGATAAAGAGTGTGATACTTGGTATGCAAATATACTGGACCTCTAGCTATATTCTACCAGTTAAAGTACTCCACAAAGTTGATGGGCTTTGCAGAAAGTTCCTTTGGGGGAAAATTGATCATGCATCCAAGGCTTCTCTGGTTTCATGGGACATAGTCTGTACAAGTAAATTGTATGGAGGATTGGGGATTTTCTCTTCTACTATCTGGAATATGGCAGCAGCACTAAAGACCATATGGGATATACACACAAACAAAGAGCTCCTATGGATTAAATGGATTCATGGCAATTATCTAAAAAGCAGGAATATATGGCAAGTGGAAATGAAAGTTAATGATTCCTGGACATGGAAATAGCTATTAAAAGCCAGAGATAAGGCTATAGCTTGTTGTGGTGGTTTGGATAATCTAAAAGACTTAATCAGGTCCTATTATAGCTACTCAAAAATCAAACTTTCAGACCTGTATCATGCTCTTTCCCCTGCTGCAAATAAAGTTCTATGGTGTATCACTATATGGGGGGAGGGTTCAATTACCCTAAGCATTCGTTTATCTCATGGTTAGCTGTCCAAGATAGGCTCCTAACCCAGGACAAACTGCTACGGAGAGGTATAATCCAAGCTAATCAGTGCTGTTTATGTTCAGGATCCAAGCCTGAAAGTAGATGTCACCTGTTTTTTGAATGCAACTATTCCAAAGATGTATGGAATGGAATTATGGATTGGCTCTGTTTCAGATGGAGAAGATGTGATTGGAATCATCTATTGGATTGGTTCAATTCCAATTTGCGAAGTAAGGATTCAAGCATAAAGTAAAAAGAATGGCTCTTACCTCCTCAATATACAACATTTGGATTGAACGAAATAACAGAATCTTTAATCAGAAAAGCAGGGGAGCTGAGCTTCTTATCAAAATGATCAAAATAGATTTGATGACCATAGTTCTAAACAGTGAAGTTGCTGCTGAAGACAGAGAATGGTTATTATCAATGAAATAGGGTTTACAGGTTTCGTCTCTCACTCCCTAGTCTGATATTCATGCACAAAGTCTATTCCTTGTATTCTTTTTGTAGATAACTCAAAATCTGAGTTTTTTTTACTGTACTATACTTCCAAATGGTTAAATGAATAAATTCAGTTTCATTGACCAAAAAAAGAATCAAAGAAAGGGCACCATGATTAATTTTGAAAGGGTTACTCACACAGTTTGTTGTAAATTTTAAAATTTTGAGGATGTGTATTGCAATTTTGAAAGTTTAGGGTGTTTTATAGAAGTTCTAAAATTTTCAAGGGCCCAGTTTGAAATTCATAGATTTTCACTGTTCTATTTTAGGTTTGAAATTTTCAAGAATTCTTATAAGTTTTAAATTTTTAGGTGTTTTTTACCAAAATTAAAATTTTTACAAATTTTTTTGCAAAATTAAAACCCTTTAGGGGGCTATTTGTAATTCTTAGGTTGTTTAGTTTTATTGTTTTATGTTTGAAACTTTTATTTTTTTTGTAAATTTAAAATTTTATGGTGTTTTCGGAAGTTTTTAAAGTTTTGGGGTTTTTTTTGCAAATTTCAAAACTTTTGGGGCTGTTTGTATTCCCTTTATTTTCATTGTTATGTTTTAGATTTGAAATACTAAGTTTGTTTTCTAATTTGATTTTTTAGAGCATTTTTGTAATTTTCAAAAGTTTAGGGTGCTTTTTGTAAATTGAAAAAATTTTAAGGTGCTTCTTTTAAGGTTTGCAATTTTCAATTTTATTTGTATTTATTTAATATTTAGTGTGTTTTTATAGTTTTTAAAAAATTTGTGGGTTTTTGTAGTTATTGGAATTGCTAGGGGTTGTTTGTAATTTTCTATTTTTATAATAAATATTTGTAATTTTTTTATTTTAGTGGCTTTTTGGAAAGTTTTGAAACTTTTGGGGGGTTATTTATAATTAGACATTGTTTTTATTTTTATTTTATTTTTTGAAAAGTAATTGGACATCTATTCCTCTATAATAACGGAGGATCCAAGATTCACTATTCATGCTACAATAAATTATTGTAGTATTATTACTGTAGCACAGATAAGAATCGTAGCATTTAAAAACATTATTATAGCATTATTATTGTAGCTCAGGTGTGATACTGTAGCACTTACAAAAACTTTATTTAAATATAGAATTACTATAGCGGAAATACAAAAATGGAGGTCGTGTTTTACACGGGGTGCACGCTAGTTGTTAAATGAACTAAGAATAAACTTTTCCCAACTTTTTATCCTATCCCTTCATCTTGGTTAAAGTTTATCCTCACATGATAACAGAGATAAAGTTTAACACCCTTTATCCTTGTACCAAAGAAGCCCTTAGAGTCTAAAACTTGTCAAAATTTTCAACAAAACAAACTTACAATTGAGCGACCCAAAAGCTGAACTGAGGAGCAACAATAACACTATAAGCCGTCGCTAAAATATCAGTAGATTAAAATTTTGAATTTTCTATTCCTACCATAACTAGCTCAAGTTGTAAGTCGCAACCTAAGGATGTAAATGGTAGCTAAAGAACATTATGTTCACATAATACGTCTGAAGATGACCAAAAACTTAGCTCGCTAAGGTTAATACCTCCATGTCAACTAAAATTTATGATACATATGTCATGTAAAGAATGGTTATCTTTAATAATTTTCACATCACCTTCAAATTTCTATTGTTAAAGTTTTGTGGTCTATCAGTGAATGTTTTTAGGTCAATCAACTGTTATTCCAAATGCACCCAAAAACATTTAAGTGAGAGATTATTGATTTTGTGCAATGAGCATGTTTTTTTAATTTGTCATGTTTTACTAAGTAATAACTATACTGTAGTTGACGGTTTTTAAAGAACTTTAGGTTTTGTTACCATTGAACTTAATTGAGGTGCACCAAAAAATTTATAAGTGAGAGATTATTGATTTTGTGCAATGACCTTCGTTTGGATACCATGGTGTTTTTCTTATTGTGTTTTTGTAAAAAAACACCATGGTGTTGTGTTTTTCTCTTAAAATATTTTCAAAACACCATGTTAAGTATTTTTGTTTGACACTAGTTTGACCAATTATAACATTAGTATTAAACATATTATTAATATATTATATATTAATTATAATAAAATATATTATTAATAAAATATTATAATATTTAGTTTACATTATTATAGTATTATAAGTATTAAATGTAATGCAATATAATATTGTATAATATATTGTAATATTATATTATACTTTAATATGCTATATTATATTATATTTATTATCATATTATAATTATTACATATTATTTTCAAATAATTATATATTTAATTATTTTGGTATATCAATTTGTTATTGCTGTATATTATATTAATATTTTTATAATAATATTATTTTATTATTAATATAATATTATACTATTATTAATATAATATAATATTATACTATTATTCATATAATATAATATTATTAATAATGTTGTTATTATGTTATTACTAGTATGCTATTAATAAATTAATATATCATAAATATTTTAATATTATATAATATAATATAGTTTTTAATATATTAGAGTTTATTAATAGTACTTTAATAATATATTAGTATTTATGATATAAATAATTATTATTATATTATGAATATATTATTTTTACATTAACATTGTTAGCAATAAATTATTTTATTATTAAAAATTATTTTACTTTATAATAAATTATATTATTTATTGCATAATATATTAATCTTTTATATATATTATGTTACATTTACTATACAATATGTTATTATAATAATATTATTATATTGTTACGTTATTATTAAATATGCTACTATTATATAATATTTTATAATTATTAATTTCTTAAAATTTATTTATTTAAAAGTTAATAATATTATCGCGATTATAATATTGTATAGTATATTATTATATCATTATTATATTATTATTTATTATTAATACTTTTTTTATTATTTTTATTAGTTTATTTATATTTTATTATTATTTTATTATTATATAATACATTATTAACATATTAAATATTAGTATTTAATATGTTACTATATTATTATATAAGATATTTTACTTATTATCTTTTTATATTATTTAACAAATATTACTAATATATTAAATTAACTATAATATACTATAGTATAGTATAATATAATAAGCATGTTGATAATAACTCTATAATAATTACATTTAATATATTATGTTAGATATTATATTAACACATTCTCAAAATCAAACCTGAAACACCAAACTTAAAACACCTAAAAGGTGTTTTGAATTAAGTGTTTTGTTTTTGGTTTGAGGATGAGTTAGCTCAAAAAACACTATGGTTTTCAAACGCATGGTGTTTTATTTTTGGTAAAAACACCATGAAAACAAATAAAACACAATGGTATCCAAACGGATATACTCTAGTCGACGCTGTTCAAAAAACTTTAGGATTTGTTGCCATCGAACTTTTAATTGATAAGTTATGGTAACATAACGCCCCTTTTTTCTTTTCTTTTTTAATGCCATTCTTTCGGCTAGTAAAGACACTGATGTTAAGTTTATCTTTTCCAACACAGGAATGATGGAATGTACAAGGGTATTTGTGAACAAGCAAAGTAAATGTACTGGGATTTCCATAAGTGAATGCGAAAAGATACTTTGTATGTTTCATGTACCAGAAAAAAGGTATTCGTTCAAACTTATGTATGGTTTTTTTTTGAAACAGCTAAACAGGGTAAGGTACCCTGCTCATGATCATATTCTCTTTAAAAGAACGAATTTGGGAAAATCTTTCTATAGTCAATATTGTCCTTCACTATTTTAAATATTTTATTTATATCTTAATCTATTCTAATCATAATTATATCCTATCCTAATCCTATGTGAACTATTTATAGCTTAATAATTTAAAAAAATAATATTAATAAAATATATAAAACATCTTGCATTAATTTGTTAAGATAAAGAAATTATATGGAGTTAACATACTAACATAAAGTATTGTAAAAAAACCTAAAAAGTTTAAAATTGCACAAAATACCCTGAAAAGTTTAAAATTATAAAAAATATCCCGACGTCTAAAAACTTAATACAACAAACATGAAATCAAGAAATTAACAGCAGTTTACGAAGAATTTAAAATTTATGGTTAACATCTCAATATCTAAAACATTATAGAAACACCCACAAAAGTTTAAATTATAAACAAGCACCTGAAATTCTAAATTTTCAAAACTTGCAAACAACATAGATGAATTCAAGGGATTATCATAACGCATCTGAAAATTTTAGATCGACATATCAAACACTAAAATAACAAACATGAAATAATGAAATTAATAACAGCATCCTAAGAATTTAAAATTTTTAATTAACACCCTCAATATACCAAAAATTATAGAAACACACCCAAAAGTTCAAATTATAAAAAATAACCTTAAAATTTTTAAAATTTTAAAATTTACAAATAATAAAAGATGAATTGAAGAGATTACCCTCATGCACCTAAAAATTTAAAATTTATCGAAATTAACCTCAAAGTTACAAAAGTTGTAGAAAAAACTGTTTTAAATTTTAAAAATCATAAAAAAACTCTAATTTTTTAAAATTTATAACCAGTACATATCAAATCTAAAAACTATTGGTAGACTACTAAATTTTAAAATTTTTAAAAATTAATCTACGATTTTAACAATTGCAAAAAGCAGCCTCAAAATTTAAGAGTTGTAAGAAATAATGTGATATTTAAAAATTACCACCGACATATGAAACATAGATGTTACAACTGAAAAACTTAAAAGTAATTTTTAAAAATACTCCTAAAGTTTTAAAAATTATAAATCACACCCTCAAAGTTTAAAACCATAAAAAAGGCTAAAATTTTAAAACATGGTAAAGAAAAGTGTAGTTGTTAGGTATTCTTTTAATAATATACATACATATATATATATATATATATATATATATATATATATATATATATATATATATACACACACACACACACACACACACACACACACACACACACACAATCCCTTTTTAGCATTTAAAGATAGTCTAAATTGATACTGGTAAACAAAAAAAGCGATAATAATTGATTAAAAATATCCGATTAGGGAATAAAAATTTAAAAAATATTATAGATTAAAAATATCATTACCATATAAATTAAAGCAACTACATAAAATTTTATCAATAAGTTGGAGCAGCAAAATACATTAGTAACATTAATTGATAGGAGTTTAAATCCATAAAAATAATAAAAGACTATAATATAATAGCTTAGCATTAATTGATTATAATTTAGAAATATTAATCTCTGATGTTAATAATATTTATAGAGTAAAAGAATATAATGAATTACATATGGAGATACTATTAGAATGTTCAGAGATATCCTTCAAAAGAATCAAGCTATTTCCATTGCAAATAGGAAAGTGACGAAAATAAATCTAAAATTCAGAAAACGTCCATAAACCATTTGAATTAGCATTAACATAAGACATGTCTATTAAAGAAGCACCAACTGAGTTACATTAAAGAATAATTTAATAACTTTATCCCAATCAATGGAGAATTCTCTATAAAAGATATAAGAAAAATTAGTAAGCATTAATAAACTTCATACTTTGCTTTTTAAATACTAAAGAAATTAAATATTAATATTATAATCTAAAGCAAATTAGCAATAAAATACAGGTATTTAGTTTAGATCTTTGTGAAAAATATAAGGAGAGCAAATGTAATATTATTGACGTAACAAAAACTCTTATTGGATGCACATCAGAAGAATTCATTGTAGAGAAAAAGAGATAACTCCAAGTCTTATTTAAGTAATAAATTAGAAACAAAAAGAATTTCATATATATGAGATTAATATTTATTCTCATTGAAATAAAAAAAATCAAAGTCTGTATTTTAAGTTGTTTGTGTTGAACATCAGAAATATATTTAACTTCTTTGTGAAGTTAAATAACAAGATAAAAGATTAACAAGCCCAAGAAAGATAACAACACAAAAAATACAACTCTAGCCTGATATCACAATCGAGTAGATGATGAAGACACTACTCGAGAATTATCCGTGAAAAAGATAAAGGTGAGAAATGATTGATTTTAGCTCGATAAAAATATTAAAGAAAGAATAAAAAATAATATTTTCTAAATATTTTAAAGAATAGTTTAATTATTCTGAGTGAATTTAGGAATCTTTAGAAGGGAGTTTTATGAGCTTATTTTAGTATTTTTATATGCTTGTGCAGATGCTTTTATCTTATGAAAGTATACTAGAGTTAGCATTAATCTTTAATTTATAATTTCTTATGAAGTCTATCAATGATTAAGAACAAACTTCATATTCTCTTTTGTATCGTTTTAGTATACTTTTAACCAATCATTTTGACTTTTGGTTTTAAATATTCACCTTTCTTGTATAATATTATTTTAGTATTTTTTACTTTTGCAACATTGTACTTTCTCAAGTAAATCTTGGTATCATGTCAGTCAAAATAATATAAAAATTTAAATTAGTTTTAAATTATATTTATTTTCTACCAATTTAAATATCAACATAAAATTTTAAATTTGGTGTAGCTCATTTAAACAAACGTCAAAGAAAATAAATAATCGCAATATTAAATTTTAGAGACAAAATTGAGCATAAGCTATTAAAGTAAAACTGAGGAACAAATTTGTTAGTCTCTTTGTTTTGATGATGTTTAACAAACAATTTACCAATAATATTGTTTGTCTAGTGTTGATATATTTCTATTTATTGTAGACAAATAACAAGTTGGAGGATGGATGGAATCAAACTTTTACGATCATATCAAATGGAGGTTGGCGGAATAGTGGAGTGAAACAATGCAATTCAAGTTGAAGATCTAAGTTCAAGCTTCATCCACAAAGTGTACCAAGTTGAGCTACATCGAAGATCACAAGCTTGGGTATAATTAGTTTAGAGTTTATATTATGTGTGTTAAGTACTTTAAGCTCAATCATATAGACACACATATTTTATTGGTTTCTATGTTTATATATAGTTATATATATACATATATGTTTTGGTTTAATAGTTTTTAAGTTTTAATATAAAACAATTAAATACAATTGAAAATACATTTCTTGTTTCATACTTATATGCATATATATAATTGTAGGCGTCTAAAAATGCTTATAGATATGAATATCCCTATCTAAGTCATAGGAGATCATCCAAAGACAAAAGAAGCAAAAGAACATGTGAAACAACATAGAAGAACAATATGAACACCCGCGACAAGGAACACTAACGCGCATAGTCGCGACAGTGAAAGGTGTTGTACATACAAACAGAGTGACATGCCTATGGGAAGTTGTAGAGCTCTTCGATAGATTTCCAACGCATCTTGGATCACCTCATTCCGACATCGGACGAGGAAGTTAGAGCCAAAATACCCGAGACAGCGCAAACTGCCTCGGAGGTGCGCGTCAGTGATAACTGACGCGGTAATAGCGCGGCAGTACAAGATGATGCGCAAGAAAACAGAGTGACATGTCTATGGGAAGTTGTAGAGCTCTTTGATAGCTTTTTAACGCATCTTGGATCACCTCATTCCAACATCGGACGAGGAAGTTAGAGCCAAAATACCCGAGATAGCGCAAACTGCCTCGGAGGTGCGCGCTAGTGATAACTGACGCGGTAATAGCATGACAGTACAAGATGACGCGCAAGAAAACAGAGTGACACGCCAATTGGTAGTTGTAGATCTCTTCGTTAGCTTTCCAACGCATCTTGGATCACCTCATTCCGACATCGAACGAGGAAGTTAGAGCCAGAATACCCGAGACAGCGCAAATGGTCTCGGAGGTGCGCGTCAGCGGCGACTGCCATGAAAATGTCTCATACATTTAAGTCATGATATGATCCAAATCTGAAGAAGATTAAAAGACAAAAGTTGTATATCTCTTCGTCAGCTTTCCAATGCATCTTAGATAACTTCATTCCGACATCGTACGAGAAAGTTAGAGTCAAATTATCCGAGAGGTGCGCGACAGTGGTAACTGCCGCGGCAATGCGCGCCACCACCTACTGCCGCGGCCATTGAGAAGCTGAACACATCATTTTTGATAGTTTTCTTGAGTTTTGTGCGGCCCACATGGCTTATTAACTGCCGAGGGTCACTTATGAATGTGGGGGAAGTAGTTACAAGTGAAAATCATGCCCACTACCCACGAAAATCGTGACATTTAAGGAGTTAAAAGTCGGGGATGACGTTGACAAAACTAGAGGGGAACCACTCCTTTAACCGCGCCAGCGATGACTGCCATGCCAAAGGAATCTCTTCAGCCGTACCACCTATGGTTGCCGCGCCAAAATCACTTCTTCAGCCGCGTCACCCCTGACTGCCACGCCCAAAGGGATAGTTGCAGATCGGTTATTTTCTTCAGTTATCATCCAAGGAGACTATAAATACCCTCCTAGGGCCATCATTGCGAAGGATCGGAGCCAGGCACAGAGAGCAGATTGGAGCATAGAGACTTGGGCTTTTGATAATTTTGAGGAAGAGAGAGAGAATTTTCACCTTTCATAAACAACGTTTGGCGATTCCTAGAGATCTAAGCTCAGACTTGATCTTTGGAAGAGTGAGCATCTTACATCGATAAGATATTTGCTTTAAATTCCTACTTCGATAAATGAAGGAAGAATCTCTAAACCCCCTCATAATCTGTGAATCGGTGGTCCACGAGCCAAAGCACTCCCGGCACAGGCAAAGTCCCACAAAGCAAAAGTCGATAAATGATTTTTGTGTTATTTTTTTGAAAGTTATAATTTTCTTAATTTTTCATTGTAATTCGTTGTAAATGATCGAAGTTTAATAGAATCATCAATGGAAGCGACTTTCGCTGAAAACAAACTGGCGACCACAGTGGAAGCCGACGGTCTCGCTAACGAGACCGTCGTGTCGCAGCCGATCAAGATCCCAGTTGAATCCACGGTCGAGTACGAGTTCGACCAGGCTAAATTTGAGGAATATCTTTCATCATCCTCTTCAAGATCTTCTTTGTCTCACAAGTACAAGAGGATCTCACGATTGAAGAAGGCTTACACGCCAAAGAAGACTAAAGGTGAAGACTCTCACCCAATTGTTGCCGAGCCCTCCCCTCGCAACATTATCCCGGCGACCCCCAAAGCCGGAAGCTCTGCTCATACTGATTCCCCCATTAATAAGGAATCATTCGATCGAAGTTCGCCAACACTGACGAAGAGGGCTCGTCAGAGGCAACGCCAACGTCACGCCCATCAATTGGCTAAGGCCTTGGAACAAACCGATGGAGTTCGTTACTATGCGGACTTAGAATCGAGGAAACATCAAGTGGTTCAGTCCCCTCAATGTCAAACGACTCATATCTCTGTACAACTCACGACGGAGGAATGGACTCTCGTCAAAAGGGCTTGTTCAACTCTCAAAGAACGTATACAAAAGCGTCGTGCAAATGCCGCTCATGCCCGTGCTCTCTTGCAACAAAGACAAGAAGAGAAGGAGGAAATGGTGTCTGAAAAATCACCAAGAACCAGCCAAGTGTGGATTCCCAAATCCAAACTTACACAAAAATTAGATTAGCAGGATCAATCCTTCAATCGCGGTAGTCTTCACTGCCGCGGCACATTCTTCAACCGCGGTAGTCTCTACTACAGCGGCACATCTTTCAACCGCGGCAGTCCCTACTGTCGCGGCACCTCTTTTAACCGCGGCAGTCCCTACTATCGCGGCACCTTCTTCAACCGCAACAGTCCCCACTACCGCGGCACCTTCTTCAACCGCGGCAGTCTCCATTGTCGTGGCCAAAAGGAAATTTCCAATGCTTCTCTTTTGACTCCGTCGACATCCGTTCCTGGTTCATCTACTGTAATCACTTCTGATATGTTACCAGTGAAGCCATGGGTCAGTCCCGACTTGTCAAAATTTAAGATCATAATGGCGGATTGCCTTGGTCCTTTACCTGATGATCGAGGTAGAATTCTAGTCAAAGAACGCTTGGGTCCGGTGAATGAACCCCAAATAGATTCTTGCACTGGGGGTCGTAAGTATCCTCCTATCAAGTCAAAACAACTCCAGGATTGGAAAACCCTAACTTCTACCCGTTTGGGAGTTCATAACGAAACTCAGGAGCCCGTTAAGACTCTGCACCCGCAAGGGGGTGGTTCTAAACATGTGACTCCTGACATAACCTTGAATCACTCGAAGGCAACAATAAATTGTCCTGAGAATGCCAACAAGGCTTTACACCCCAAGAAGAAAATGTGTTCGTCAAAAGACATCGTTATACCTGGGGGGTCATACCAATAGACGATAGGATTTTTTGGCAATCATACCGATGAATCGTACTATCAAGCTGGAGGTGTGAATAAATTTCAAAAGAGGATTGTCCGAGAAATGAGCTCTCATTGTTTCTGTATGCGACTCATTAGAACAGTACTGTCGGAATGTGACTACTCCAAACGAGAAGCCATCCCGTAAAGAGTCTCGATGTTCCAGAGGCTTTTCACCGAAATGTTGAAGTCCAAGCCGAGACATTTCCGCAAGAGAAGATCAGCTGTCCAAGATGACGAATTCCCTAAAGTCACCATCAGCATGACTGATAAAGGAAAATCTAAGCGACATTCAAGTGAATCAAATCCCAACTTTTCCCCGAAAGGAAAAGTCAATTCAAGAATTTCTCACCGGATGTCTCGACTCCAGTTAAGAGTCATCAGACATAGGGATTATAAGAAAATGCATGAAGGAATGTCCTTAGAGGATGAACTTTCGGACACTTGTTCTGCAATTGCTTCGGATGATACAATATCTAGCATGGGGCAAGCCAAAGAAGTGTTCACAATCACTCCTGATCAATTTGCTCAAATGCTTCAAGAAGCTCTAGCCAAGCAACGTGAAGAAATTAGAGCTGAGATGAAGATGGAGATGGAGTTGGCTATTCAACAAATGAGAGAATTGCTAGCTCAACGGCATCAACTTTCTGAGTCCAGTCAGCGAGCTGAATCCAGCTGCCACACTCAGAATGTTGTAGATGACAACTGTTTCCGGTAAAAGTTGCTGTTTTTATTGATGTTCTCTTTTTCGAGATCTGTTACAACTTTGAGCGTTACAACAGTATAAAATGAAAACAAAGGGGTTACAACTTAAACGAAAATAAACACGAGGTCCCGGTTTGGTTCGGTCTCGCTT
>BQKN01063018.1:82258-95871 GCA_022839385.1 Asparagus kiusianus
GTGCTATGATTTTGAATACATAGACTTCGTCTTTCTCACGGGAAAGACTACCCGGCAACGCTGGTTAAGCGTTGACTTCATCCCTGTCTTTTCTGAAAGCAAAGACAGAGGAAAAGGTGCTATGATTTTGAATACATAGACTTCGTCTTTCTCACGGGAAAGACTACCCGGCAACACTGGTTAGGCGTTGACTTCATCCCTGTCTTTTCTGAAAGCAAAGATGGGGAAAAGATGGGAGACTAGAAGTGGGATCTCCACTCCGAGAATCGAAAAGATTCAGATAACCCTAACTGTCGTAAGGTTTGATTATCGAATCGAAAGGTTCAAGCGACCCTAACTGTCGTAAGGTTTGGTTACTCGAATTGAAAGGTTCAAACGACCCTAACTGTCGTAAGGTTTGGTCATTTGACTCTGAAGAGGAAGAATTTTATATTCTATCTTCAGCGGGAAAGGAAACTCGGGGTGGGATCTCCACCCCCAGAATCCGACAGGTGAAACTAAGAGTGGGATCTCCACTCCGAGAATCAAAAAGATTCGGATAACCCTAACTGTCGTAAGGTTTGGTTACTCGAATTGAAAGGTTCAAACGACCCTAACTGTCGTAAGGTTTGGTCATTCGATTTGAAATTGGACCTCTCGTTCATTGAAGGAATCGAGAAGGGATTTTGGTTGTGGTCCTAACTGTAGTAAGGTTTGACCAAGTGGGGAGTGTGAGAATGATCATAACCGAAAGAAGGTTTGATCGCTCGATTTGTGGACCTCTCGTTCATTGACGGAATCGAGAGGGGAATTTGGCTTTGGCCCTAACTGTAGTAAGGTTTGACCAAGCTGGAATTGTGTGGTGGAGACTATGAGTAGTCAGAAACCACTGAAAGTTTTGTGAGGAAAGATTAATCCACTGAATGATTGAATCTCATCTCGGCAAAAGAGTGCTTGTGAGAGTTAAATTCTGACAAACAAGAATATTCTGAATTCGAACATTGATTTCTTGTTCATCAGCGACCGGGTTATCCCTAAGAATACCCTGATGTGGTATTCTTCCGGGAACTTCCCGGTACCTCAATCCCTCTGAGGATACTAAGGATAGTACCTCTTCAGAAATTTGCCATTTATTGGCATCATGAGCCGGTCACCATCTTTGGTGACTAGGCGATAGGCGCCGTTCGAGTAAACTGTTTCTACTACGAACGGTCCTTCCCATTTGGGTTCAAATTTGCCTTTCTTCTTGGAGTTAAGGATCATAGGACGTCTTTCAGTCAAGACCAAATCCCCTTCCTTAAAACTCCTCTGTCGAACCTTTTTGTCGAAGGCTCTAGAAATTCTGGCTTGGTAAAACTCAATATGCTGCTGAGCTTCCAGGCGCTTTTCGTCGAGCATCTCGAGTTCTTCGAGGCGCTTCTGATGTTGTTCTTCGGTCGTCATCTGGGTTGCAAGAGCGATCCGAAGAGATGGAATTTGAACTTCCAGAGGGAGAACGGCTTCACATCCATACACCAATGAGTATGGGGTGGCGCCAGTCGGTGTACGCACCGTGGTACGATAGGCCCATAGAGCTGCGCCGAGCTTATCATCCTAATCTCGCTTGTTATTTTTCACAAGCTTTGACAAGAGCTTTATGATAGTCTTGTTGAAGGCTTCAGCTAACCCGTTTGCTGTGGGGTTATAGGCTGTTGACGAGATGTCCTGAATTTTGAACTTTTCGCAGAACCTTATGAAGGCGTTGCTGATAAATTGAGGACCGTTGTCGTGTATGATTCGTCTTGGAACACCATGCCGGTAAATGATATGGTGCTTGATGAATGCAATGACGTTGCTCGTCTTGACTTCTCTGAGTGGAACTGCTTCGGCCCATTTGGAGAAGTAATCGGTAATTGCCAGGATGAACCGGTCACCTTTGACTGAGGGGGGATTGATAGGACCAACAATGTCCATTCCCCAAGTCTCGAACGGCCATGACGTAACCGAAGGATGCAGATGCTCCGGAGGTTGGTGCATGTAATTCGCGTGTACCTGACACGCGTGACACTTCCGGGCGTATACGATTGCCTCGTGCATCATGGAGGGCCAAAAGTATCCCATTCTCCTGATGCGATCATAGAGCTTGGGACCAGGTTGGTGCGCGCCGCACTCTCCTTCATGTGCCTCTTTAAGCACTTCTTCAGCTTCCTTGGTCGATAAGCAACGCAGGAGCATGCCATCATACCCCCTGCGGTAGAGCGTTCGATTCTCCGTATTATAGTAGAATCTTGGAGCTCTTCGTCTGATCGACTCTCTCTCCTTCACGTCTTCTGGCAAGATTCTGTGTAGGACGTAGTCGATGATGGGGAAGCGCCAATCCCGGGGCTCAAACTCAGCCTGAGTTGTGTGCGCCTCCTGAACCTCTTCTTCCCTACCATTTTCATCGTGAAGCGGCACTAAGAGTTGGTGAGTTCCTACCGTAACAAATTGCTCTGTTCCGGGTGGCTGTGCCAGGGATACAGCTAAAGCTGCTAACGCATCTGCGTAGGTGTTCTGCAACCGCGGAACGTGCTCGATGAAGAATCCTTCAAACGATTCTGCCAGTTCTACCGCTATCTTGTGATACGGGATTAGATCCTGACTTCGAACTTCATATTCCCCTTGGACCTGTTTGACGATTAGTTGAGAATCACCGAAGGCTTCGAGATACTCAACCCCCAGCTCCTTGGCGAAGTTGAGGCCTATAATCAGTGCGTTGTACTCTGCCACATTATTCGAGCATGGCTCGGTTAATGAGTAGGCTCGAGGCATCACATGTTTTCCTGGGGAAACTAAGACCACTCCAACTCCGGAGGAGACCTTAGAACATCCGGGAGTACCTGCGGCATTAGCTGCTCGTGAAGCGCCGTCGAAGTACAAACGCCAAACTTGTTGGTGCGAAGTTGCGTTGACTTTGTGGGTTTCATCAGGTAAGTCGTCGTATATCTCGGCGGCGTCCGTAGCTAGATTAGCTGCCAAGAGATCACAGATGGCCTGTCCTTTTACTGACTCTGCTGTTTGAAGTGCAGATCGTATTGGGACAAGAGTAAAGCCCACTTCGCTAATCGCCAGCTCATAGAAGCCGGTTGAGTCATGAACACTCGGACCGGGTTAACTTTGGAGATGACGTAGATGGTTTGTCCAACCAAGTAATGCCGCATCTTCTGGATGGCGAACACTAAGGCGAGGCATTCTCTCTCAATCATAGGATATCGAGATTCCGCGCCCACCATAGTTCGGCTTAAGTAATACACCGCCTGCTCGTGACCGTTATCGTCATCTTGTGTAAGCAATGCACTTAATGAGTGGCTCGTCGCCTTGACATAAATCAAGAACGGTTTGCCCGATTTCGGTGCAACGAGTATGGGAGGTTTCGAGAGATATTCTTTGATACTCTCGAACGCCTTTTGACAGGCCTCGTCCCATACGAATGACACGCCCTTCTTTGTGAGCCTGGAAAACTGTTGGCATTTCCCCGAGAGGTTTGAGATAAACCGACGGATATAAGCCAATCGTCCTTGCAGTCCTCTGAGTTCTTTGAGGTTCCTCGGAGGTTGCAATTCATTAATCGCCTTCACTTTATCCGGATCAATGTGAATACCTTTGGTGGTGACGACGAATCCCAGGAATTTGCCACTGGACATTCCGAGGAAAGACTTGGTTGGGTTCATCTTCAATTGATGGGCCCGCATCAAATCGAACATGGTCTTCAAGTCTTTGATGTGATCTTTCTTATCACGACTTTTCACGACCAGATCGTCCACGTAGCATTCGACGGTCTTTCGGAGATGTTCCTGATAGATCTTCGACATAGCTCGCTGATATGTAGCACCTGCATTCTTCAAGCCGAAGGGCATGACTGTGTAGCAGAATACGCCAAGAGGTGTTCTAAATGCGGTGTGCTTCTCATCATCTGGATGCATCTTTATCTGGTTGTAACCAGAGAAACCATCCATGAAGGACATCCTCTCAAACCCACACGTGTTGTCAATGATAACATCCGTGATGGGGAGAGGAAAGTCATCTTTTGGGCATGCAGCATTGAGGTCCCTGAAGTCAATGCATATCCGGATCTTCCCGTTCTTCTTTAAGACCGGAACAATATTGGCAAGCCATTCGGGATGTTGCTCCTCTCGGATAAATCCTGAATCAACGAGCTTTTTGACTTCAGCTTCGATTGCTTCCATCATTTGCGGACGAAACCGTCGTTGTTGTTGTTTGACTGGCTTGACGTCCGGCTTAATGTTGAGCCGATGCACTGCTACGTTTGGGTCGAGCCCTGGCATGTCTTCATAATTCCAGGCGAACACATCGATATACTCCCGGATAAGAGAAATCAACTCCTCCTTCTCCTCAGGTAGGAGACTGTCGCTAATGAATATTGGCTTTGGATTTTCCTCGGTTCCCATATTCACCTGGACTACTTGGTCTTCAGGGGAGGCTCTCTTTGCTCGAACCTATCACCGTACTGCATGCTTAAGTGATGAACCCACGGGTCTTCCCATGTCGGCATCTCGTCATCTTCTTCTATTGTCGTTGGATCAACCGTGACCATGTTCGACATCAGCTTTTTGAACATTTCACCAAGACTAGCATCGGAATCCCAACCCGAAGAGTCGGAAGAATATCCCTTCCTAGTCTTGTTAGCAATTTGGTCGATGATTTGCCAGCCACACTCATCATCTGATGAGACATAGCCTAGACCTCTTTTGTGGCGATAATAATCATCGGGTTTTCCCTTCGGTACATAGGCCATCCGGGGTGGAACCCGTGGACCTCGACCAAAGAAAAGACCCTCTCCGATCTTGAAGTCATACCCGTGCCTTTCCATCATGTTGCGTGCTTTCGCATCGTATCTGGATAGATGACGGGCCGGTTTATCATCGTCGTCTTCCTCTTCCAAGAAGTGGTTGGGTGTCGGAGATGCTCTTCCTTTGCCGTAGACGACCTCCTTTCCACCCCCAATCCCTGCGGGGATGATGAGCGTTGTTCCGCAAGGGTCGTGTACCTGCTTCTTCGTCAAACAAAATGATTGAAGAGGCATATACAAATCAGGGTTAGCATAGAGTTCGTTAGTGATATCATCGAGACCCGTCGAGTACTCTAAATCATCGTTTATTGATAGTTCTTCGGCAAGTTGCCAATTACAACTATCTTCCGATGATTCATCATCGTCAAGATTGATTACAATGGGTACAATGTCGTTTAAAACAAAACCGCCATCATAATCAAACCCTGGTTCGGTATCAGCTTCATCTCCGCTGTCCGTTCCTTGGGCCGATGGTTCAGTATCGGATTCAGCGCCGTACAAAAGGGAATCGGTGAAGTAATTCTCCAATCCCTTAAACGGTTGCTTATCCGCGACCACCGTCTTGACTTCATTATCTGTGCCCACATATTTGAAGCACTGATGTAGAGTTGACGGGACTATAAGGTTACCGTGGATCCAAGGTCGACCCAACAGTAAATTATAGGATGTTTCCGCGTCAATCACATAACAAGTGACCTCCGACCTCAAATCCCCGATCTGGCACTTAATTCGGATCTTCCCCAAGGGCCTAGACCCGCTGGTGTTGAATCCATAAATTGTCGTGCCAGTGGACGCTAATTTGCTAGTCGGGATTCCGAGATGATGCATCAATCGGAATGGCATGATGCTAACAGCGGAACCCGGATCGACTTGGATCCGGTTGACAACGCTGGAGCCAATATGCCCGGTGAAATACAGGGGCCTATCATGATTTGAGTTCTTCGTCTGCATATCTTCTTTGGTGAAAGAGATGCAGGGGAAGTGATGCGCCGCCAGATTGCATTGTTGGGCTGATGATTCTGGTTCTTCGGAAGATGGCTTGATCCGAGTCAAGAAGACTTCGGAATCACCCAAGGCTTCTTGTAGTGCTTTCCGTGTATCCTTCGACAACCGCAGCAACTCATATAGAGTTATCCTGGCCGGGATGTTGGCCAATTGTGCCATAATGTCGAAATGGGGTGGAGAGCTTGTATTCCCCGGTTTGTCTCGTCCAATTGGATGATTGAATCGAGACGGCCTCGGGTTCTGAGCTTCTTGACGTACAGGCTCTTTTCCTTTATCCTTCTGCGGGATTCTCTCCGTAGCCACTGCAGGTGTTGGGGGAATTGCTGAAATTCCTAACTCTGCCAGTGTCTTGGAAGGTGGGGTTTTGGTACCCAACTGCTCGGTAGCCTCCGGATACTTGAAATGATACTCGTTCCCGCTTCGAGTTGCAAAGGCTTCCTGCTCGTCCTCAGAAAGTGGGAAGGTTGGAATTTTGTCATCATCCACCCTCGGTATAGCAGAGGCCCCATAACAGGATTTGCCCTTCCTCTTCGATTTCTTCTTGTTCTTTGTGGAAGAGGTCGTGGCCCACTGTTCATCTGCGATCAAGTCCGGATGAACCCACAAGATCTCGCCATTTGGGGCTGTGTGTGGCACAAGCCCTTTCTGACGCTGTTGGTGCGGATCATCATTTACTGTCTTTACCGCCGCTTTGATCACCGACTCGTGTTGGAACCAACTCGAGGGTACAGACCCAAAACTAATGGATACGGTGTTTACGCCCACCTTCTTCTCTTTGGGCTGCTTCATGGTGATAACCCCAACATCAATTAGAGCCTGAATTTTATCTTTGAGAGCGTAGCACACCTTGGTAGGATGGTGCACCGCTCGGTGGAATGCGCAGTATTTCGGATCGTTGACCCTCTTGGCATCTTCTTGATCCTGAATCGGCGGCAGCTTGATCTTGTTGTTCTCCACGAGGTATTTGAAAATACCCGGGATTTCATCCTCTTTAAATAAGTAGACTTTTGGGAATCTCGGCTCCCCAACCTTTTGCTTCTGGGGCTGTTGCTGCCACCTGGGTTGTTGGGGCGCCCTCTGCTGCTGCTGTTGCGGCTGCTGTGGCTGTTGCGGCTGCTGTGGCTGTTGCGGCTGCTGCGGCTGTGCTTGCACCTCAAAGACTTGATTTGCGACCACCGCATTTGCATGCGCCTTCCCTTTACCCTTGGGGGTAAAATTTGGTTGCGGGGCATTATTGGGTATTTGCCCTCTCTCCGCTTTCTTCCTCTTGAGGAACCGCTCGGCTCGCTCTCCTCTCATCTTCAAATCCTTCCAGGTTTTGGATGGCGCCATTCCCATGGCTTCGAGGATGTCGAGCATCAAGTTGTTGTGGCAAGTCTCGAGGATGAAATCCTCGCTGACCGGATCCCTGCAATTCATGGCTTTGTTCCGGAATCTTTTCACGAAGTTTTCAACCGTCTCGCCGTTCTTTTGTTTTTCATCGAACAGCGTGCCGATTGAAACCTCGGTGTCATCATCAAAGAAATTGGTTAAAAACATGTCCTCCATGTCATCCCAGCCATTGATGCTTCCAGGCTTGAGACGGCGATACCAATCGAAGGCAGCTCCGCGAAGAGTGCCGACGAATGACCGCACCATGAGGGGCTCATTTCCGGAAATGATTCCTAAATGAGACTTGAAGTAGATTAAATGCTGGGTAGGGGAACCCTTCCCATCAAACGGCGTAAAGTTAATCAGATTAAACTTTACCGGATATGGGATCGATTCCCACTCCCTTGGATAGGGGCAGGGTATACCAGACCTTTTTACCTCTTGAGCACTCATCAATGCGTTGATTTTGCTCTCCAGGTCCTTCATCTTCCTGTCCTCACTTGTCTCGGTCTTTGAGTGGCTTCGAGGTGAGGTGACATGGTCCTCTTTTGCATTATCTTCTGCGGGACCACCCCCAGTGCTGGTGTTGACAGGAGAGACGTTAACATTATCCCCTTCCCGTTCATGCTCCTCCGGATTGCGTTGACTCGGTTCTCCTTGGTGAACCGTCATTGCCGCGATCTGTTGGTCGTGCATCTCCCTCATCTGCTGCATGGCCATCTCCATTTCAAATTTGAAGCTCTCCTTTTGCTTGGTCAGGGCTTCTTCAAGTATCTTCGACACTTGTTCAGCGCTGATCATGAGCGATTCATAAGGTCGGCCTGCACTTGAAGTCGTGTCATCGGATGCGACGGCGGAGCAGGTATCAGAATCAGCATCTGATTCTTCTTCTTCTAGGGAGAGTCCCTTTTGTACTCTTGGGTAATTCTTTCGTTTGATGGTTCCCGACCGCAACCATGTCATGCATCGGGAAGCCTCGGCAAGCTGATCCAAGTTGAGGCGTGGTGTTGATCCCCCTCTGCCGGTCATGTTGACTGACACTTTCGAATATTCATCCTCTCGGCGGAGCGATTTCTTCTTGTGGAAACGCTTCGGCTTGGAGAGTCTCTCGAACACCGAGATTCTTGTTGGGGTTTGAGCACAGCAATACTCGGACAGCACTGCCTTGATAATGTTGGCACACGGGCAGCGGGACTCCATATCCTGCATGTATCTCTTTCGAGATTTTCCCACACCCCCGGCCCTGTAGTACAGCTCATCAGCTTGATAGCTGGAGCAACCTACAGAGTGTTGGTAGGTGTCCCTCGGTATAACACGCTCATCCTTAGACGAGTGTGTTTCCCTTTGGGAATGTAAAACATGGTTAGATTTTTCAAGAGTGGCCCGTTCAACTTTACGCTTTTGGGAGCGTAGAAACCGAACGGGCTCTTTCAGTTCGACTCGCAACTCAGTGCGGTCGGTGATAGGGGCTTTCCCTTTTTCATCTTTCTTGGGGGGATTGATTCGACCCCCGGTCTGGTTTTTAACTTGGGGACCTTTCAATGGTCCCAGCCGTTCTTTGACGGGTATTCTTCCTCGGTTCTCCGGTAGGGGACCGAGGCGACTCGTCAAAGGAACCTGGGACCTTGAATGATCCCCTTTTTTACCTGGCCCTGTTGAGGGTGCCGGTACAGGAGGAGTAGGCTCTGATTTGGTTGAACTCTGGGCGATAATCTTGCCCTTCTTTGCTGGAAGTGCTGGTGTCGATTTAGGAACCCACACCGATTTGCTTGTAGACGGTGTTTTGACCACCGTTTCTCGCTGCATCTCCTCTGCCTTCTTCAGGAGGAGCCGGGCATGTGCGAGTAGAGCGCGGCGCTTCTTGATTCGCTCCTCGAGCGTGGAGCGGTTCCTCTTGACGCGGATCCACTCGCTTGCTTCTGCTTTGGAGGGGAGGTTGATTGCTTGCCGTTGCTCTTGTCGCTGCCTCGACTTCAGATTCTCTGCATAGCGCACTCCATCTTTCGACTCCTTAGCCCTGGCGAGCTGTTGAGCGAGGCGTTGGTGGCGTCTTTGGATCGCCCTTTTTGATGGAGTTGGAGCAGCATCACCCATTGCCTTTGGTGCTGTTGGATCTACGCTCTTGACCACACTGATCGACGCAAGGCCGTTGTGTGGTGCAAGTGTAGCAGCAACGACAGCGGGGTCTTGAATTGAGGAGTTGGAGATCCCGCAAGCCCTTTTTGGAGATGGGTTCTTCCTGCGCCGGTGCGGAGAGGCAGATCTGGAGGAGGAGGAGGAGAGGTACTCTTCATACTTCTGCTGGTCGAACTCGTACTCGACCTCTTCATTCACCCGGATCTTGAAGGCCGGTTGCGTCACTCCGATCTCGGCAGCGTGATCGGTGGCTCCCACTGTGGTCGCCAGCTTGTTTCCGGTAAAAGTTGCTGTTTTCATTGATGTTCTCTTTTTCGAGATCTGTTACAACTTTGAGCGTTACAACAGTATAAAATGAAAACAAAGGGGTTACAACTTAAACGAAAATAAACACGAGGTCCCGATTTGGTTCGGTCTCGCTTGCGTGGGTTGTTGGCCTGTGACGGGGATGTCGATATCCGTAGACCGCCGACTCTTCAAGATCCGTTTCGGTAAAATCCGGCAGAGTTTCGTCTATCCGCGTGGGATTCAGAAACAGAACTTCGTCGATCCGCGTGAGATCTAGAAGTTATAAGCGTATATCTCGGCTAAAACGAGATAATAGCTCTTCTTAGTGACCACCGCTAATGGGCAACACTAAGGAAAGAAGGGGTGAATGAAGAAGAAGTTTGATGAAGATCTCTTGCTCCTCGATCCGGCAGGGCTTCGCCACTCTCTTTTGAAAACCCCGACTCCTCACTCCAGCAGGGCTTCGCCGCTTCACACAAGAGCAATCCTTGGCTAAGATAATTCAGCCTTGGATTGGGAGCAAAATCAAGAGCCCCTCACAAAGGAGGCCAAGGGGGCTATTTATAGCCACAAGGAGAGGGGGGGCTGATGTGAGACACCCCCCTTGGGGTGTCTAGGCCGTGGCCGAGACACCCCTAGGGTGTCTCGGCCAAGCCGAGATACCTTGGGGTGTCTTGGCTTTGCCAAGACACCCCTCGGGTGTCTCGGGCCTGCCGAGGCCCATTTGGGTGTCTCAACGCAGTCCGAGGCTGTGCCGTTGTTCTGCCGTTGTCCTGCCGTTGACTCGCCGTTGACTTTTCGTCCGAACTCGGATTTGAGTGATTTTGGATGTGTTGGAATTGTGACGGCGAGCTCTGTAGACCCCAATGGTTGGATTATCCGTGGGGTGATCGGGGCACAGCAGGCGTTGGTCCAATTGTGGTGATTGCGGGGTTTTCGGTCAACCCGTATCCTCGTGATTCTGACATTCTGTCGGATCACGTCATCCGTCGGTTTGCTTCAGTCGCTCACCGGCGTCATTTAAGCTCTTGTGAACTGGGTAGTGACGTTCGATCGTCGATCGTTAACACCGAGCTGTGTGCGGGGACCTATCGGCAATTTTTGATGCCTACAACAACGATCCAGAAGTGGACGAAGTTATTGTGGCGGATACACCTCCTAATAACAATAACGCTGGGAGTGGTTCAACAGATCCTCCCAATAACGATATCGGGGGTAGTTCAATTGCACCTCTCAATAACACTGGGGGTGACCCAATTATTCCTGCTCAACATCACTCAAAGAGAGATGAAGATGAGGACAAGAAAATGCAAGACCTTGAAAACAAAGTCAATGCTTTGATGTCCGCTCAAGAAGTAAAAAAGACGGGTATTCCGTATCCCTATCCAAGAGAATAGGATTCAATATCGTACCCGGCAAAATTCAATCTGATTAACTTCACACCATTTGACGGGAAGGGCTCGCATACTTAGCACTTGATTTATTTTAAGTCTCATTTGGGAGTGATCTCTGGAAACGAGGCTTTGATGGTCCGGTCATTCGTTGGCACCCTTCGTGGGCCCAATTTCGATTGGTACCGACGTCTCAAGCCAGGGAGCATCAATTGCTAGGATGACATGAAAAGTTTATTCCTCAGCAATTTCTTCGATGATGACACCGAAGTGTCGATCGGAATCCTTCTGGATGAGAAGCAAAAAGACAGAGAGTCAGTTGATAATTTTATCAAGCGCTTCCGTAACAAGGCAATGAATTGCAGAGATCCTGTTACAGAGGAGTTCATCCTACAAACATGCCATAATAATCTCTCCATCGATGTCCTAGAAGCCCTGGGGGTCGTACCATCCAAAACTTGGAAAGATTTGAAAATACGCGGTGAGCAAGCTGAACACTTTGTTAAAAGAAAGAAAGCTGAGAGAAGCCAACCAACGACATTTGCAATCGCTGGGCATGCGACTCTCAATCCGAGGTTCCAAAAGGAGTATTCTTTCGAAGATGATGAAGCTCCAACCATCTTAAAATACCTCCTCGCCAACGACAAGATCGAGCTACCACCTATTAAAGACCATGAGGGAGCTAAGAGAATTACAGATCCAAACTACTGTGCATACCACAGAAGGGTTCTTCATCCTACTAAGGTTTGCTTTGGACTCAAAAACAAAATCCAAGCTTTAATTGACTCCGGCGTCATAACGGCGAAACAAGCCAAATAAAGACGACCTTTACTCCATTGGGTACACGAGTATAAACTGTTTCCCCTAACTCCAAAGAGTATACGAGTATAAACTGCTTCTCTATATAACTCCGAAGAGTATACGAGTATAAACTGCTTCTCCATGCACTCCAAAAGGTATACGAGTATAAACTGTTTCCTGAACCTCCGACTGATATAAGAGGTTAAAAATTGCTTCCTTAAATTGTACACTCTAATAATGTAACCAAATGTGATTAGACTCAGGTTCACCTAAAAGCTGGGGGTGGATACGAGGTTATCATGGCTGAATACGAAGGCAAGAACCAACACCTGATTCTGTGTCAAGAACAGCAACATTGCTCACAAACGAGAAGTTCCTGAAAAAGTACTATCCCTAGTACATTCAGGATAACCTATTTAACAGAAAGTTCCTGGAGAATACTATATATGGTATTCTTAAGGATAACCCGAAACTAATTCATTATTCAAGGTGAAAACCAATCATCTGAATAATCCACTCTTAATCATGATAAAAATAATTAAGAACCTCCCGATGCGGCTATTTAATCATGTCCAAAATGATTAAAACCTCCCACTGTGACTTTCCAAGTACTCTTTCGTTAAGATGAGATACAATGACCTCATCGGGTCAGTCTTTCTTCACGAAACTCCTACAGTCTAGTTGTGGAGTGCTTGATGATTCACAGTCCTTCACCATAAAATCCATCACTGATCAAATCAACTGATAGTGGGCTCACCAAAATGCTTCGTGGTTAAATCCACCCAAACTCCCACTGTGTCCGAGCCTTTAACACTTCCACTGTTGAGCTCTAACACAACACCCAAAATTTCAATCCATGACATTTGGCAAACACCTTTTCGTTTTAAAGTCTTGTCACTGGTTACCAAAAACATCTTCTGAGTGATTTGTGCAAATCTACATTCCTACTGTTATTTGTACCTCCACTCCTATTTGGTCAAACCTTTAAACAGTTAGGATCAAAGCCAAAATTATCTCTCGATTCCTTCCACGAACGAGAGGTCCACAAATTGAATGATCAAACCTTTAAACAGTTAGGTTCGTATCAAACTCCCATATGGTCAAACCTTTAAACAGTTAGGACCAAAGCCAGAATCCCCTCTCGATTCCTTCCATGAACGAGAGGTCCACAAATTGAACGATCAAACCTTTAAACAGTTAGGATCGTCTCAAACACTCATTTGGTCAAACCTTTAAACAGTTAGGACCATAGCCAAAATTCCCTCTCGATTCCTTCCATGAAAGAGAGGTCCACAAATTGAGCGATCAAACCTTTAAACAATTAGGTTCGTCTCAAACTCCCACGTGGTCAAACCTTTAAACAGTTAGGACCAAAGCCAGAATCCCCTCTCGATTCCTTCCATGAACGAGAGGTCCACAAATTGAGCGATCTAACCTTTAAACAGTTAGGATCGTATCAAACTCTCACCTGGTCAAACCTTTAAACAGTTAGGATGAAAATTGGAATCCCTTTTCGATAAATAAAAGGTTTCCACACATTTTTCTTCGGTCAAACCTTTAAACAGTTAGGACCAAAGTTGAAATTCCATCTCGATAAACGAGAAATCCTCTTTTAGATTGGATAATCAAATCTTTAAACAGTTAGGGTTATCTAAATCTTCTCGATTCTTGGGGTGGAGATCACACTCTTAGTTTCACCCTTCAGATTCTTAAAGTAGAAATCCTACTTTGAGTTTCTTTTGTACCAGGAGATAGAATATAAAATTATTCCTCTCCATCATCGGGTTCATCTCTACCAACAAAAAAGAGACCAG
>BQKN01063018.1:101381-119823 GCA_022839385.1 Asparagus kiusianus
TATATATATATATATATATATATATATATATATATTGATCTTGGACATGAATTGTGCACCTTTGTTAGGCTATGAATCAAATGTTGCTCCTAAATTCATTAATTTTCCCTATGCACAATGGGCTTCTAGATTTAAATTATTTGTACAATCTAAAAATATTGATTTATGGAGAATTATTGATAATGATTATATTGTACCCACTATGGAAAAATCCAAGTGGAGTAAAAATGATAAAAGATTATTTACCATGAACAAGATTGTGTTAGAATATATGTTTAATGCACTTGATTCTTCTATTTCTAACAAGCTTGCTCATTTTGATAGTGATTACAATTTATGGAAATTCATAGAAGCACATCAAGGAAACTTGGAGAAAATCCGACATAGTTTGGAGGATTCTTCTTCAAGTGATATTGGAGCTTCATCATGCACCCGGCCACTAGGCGTTAGCCCTAGTGTGGTATGCAGTTCCGAATCCGATAATGATTTATCTAGTGATGAACTTGCTTGTGCTAGTAAAATATTATTACATGCCTATAACAAATTGCATAAAGATTTTATTGATTTGAAAAGCAAGCATGTTAGTTTAGAATCCGATCATGAGAAGCTAGTGTCCAAATTTGATATCATTGCAAAAGTAAATACTATGCTTAAAGAAAACAATGACTTGTTAAATTTGGAAAATGAAAAATTTATCTCGTCCATTTCTAGCTTATCTCATAAAAAGATAATGCCATATTAGAAGTAGAGAACATAAAAAATGATACTGCTTCTTTTATAAATAACTATTTATGTTCTACTTCTAATAAAAATGCATATATGCCTAATAATGAAGATTTGAATCTTGTGAATAATCGGATTTCATCTTTAGATTCAACTTTAAAAATAGGCATTAATAATCATAAGAAGCTTATGGACATGTGTGCCAAGTCTAAGTCAAAATCATCCACTCATTATGCACACATATATAGCAAAGTTTACAAGTGCTCTATTTGCGGCCGTAAAGGCCATTTAGCTAAATTTTGCTATAATGCACACAAACATAAGAATTCTAATGCTCCTTGTGCATCTCATATAGCTTCTTCATCTTGTACACTTATACATTCACATGCTCATTCTCACAAAGTTCATCATAAGCATGCTGGTGTGTCCAAGTGTAATCATTGTGGTCGTTTTGGCCATTTGGCAAAGTTTTGCTTTGATTTAAAAAAGAATTCTAGTTGCCAAATGTTTCTAGTAGACCACATGTTTTTAAATGTGATGTTTGTGGTAGATTTGGACATCTTGCAAAATTTTGTTATGATATGCAAATAACTTCTAAGTTGCAATATGTTCCAAATAGATCTTTGTTTAATGATGTTTCTCATTTGTAAAATAATTTTAAAAGACAATCTTTATTTGCAAATGATTCCCGTGCACGAGTTAAAGGTCCACAAAAAAATGGATATCTATTATTTCACATATTGCAATCGAAAGGGTCATTTGAGTGATTATTGCTTTGACCGTGTTAGTGCACTACATGCGCCCAAGAGGGTTCATAACCCTAGGACTTTGAGCTTTATTGATAGGGGTCATATCCCTAAACAATCCGACACCAAGAATGCTTGGGTGCCAAAATAATTTTTAAACCAAGAATTTTAATTTTTTTGTTATTTTTCTTTTTCTTGGTTTTTAAAATTATGCTTTAAACTTTTGCTGAGGACCAATAACTAAGCTTCAGCCTCTTCTTCTGTTTTGTCTGCAAGGCACTTCTGCTGAGAATCCTCTGGCTCCTGGTAATCTCCCAGCTGGACATGTTCTTCCTCTAAGTTTGACATACACCAGAGAAAACAGGTATACGTCAGCATGCATAGCACACGGTAAGACCCCACAAAACAAATAGAACGAACAAAAATCCAAGCGGAAAACGATACGATAATAGAAATGACAAAAGAAATGTACAACTAAAAATCTAACAAAATCAATTAAGTAACAAGTCGATCATGCAACTAGCGATCAGAACAATCATCCAACTAACAAGGTCTTACAACTAGATAGAATTAATACTTAAAAATCTACAACAAGAGACGTAGTACGTCGAGCGAAATAATCCAAACAAGGAAACCCTCATGTATATACCATATGTCTCAAATTGTAGATAATTAAATATTAATCCCGATCAAGGTATGAAAAGAAATATAACTGGTCCACATCTCACAAGAAACCATAAACATTCAAATAACAAGGTCATGTAACTAGCCATCCTATAACAGGTCATTGATCCATATCTCACCCAGAGTCAACGTTCATATTCTCGGATAACCGGTTGTTCACAAAATCATTTGCGCACAACGTTTCACTGCCCCTTAGACCCACCCCAGCGCTACACAAGAATATCCCTGGTGCGAGCCTGGAAAATAATCAACAATCACAATATCACTGCACCTCAGACCCACCCCAGCGCTACACAGGAATATCGCTGGTGCAAGCCTGGAAATAATCAACAATCACATCCGATCACTTGAACCAAGAATTCCCCATCCTAACTCTTCTCGCTTTTCTAAGTTAACACAACACATGTCTCTAGGTCACGCAAGACCACTACGATCATAACTACGAACGGTTCTAAAACACAACAAGGAGATAATAATAATACTAATTTTACGCAACTACATCATGACATGTCGAATACAGTAAAATATTCATATAACATGAAATGTAATCATGAACAACAACTATGTAAATTTAGAAAATAATTTCTTTTAAAATTATTTCTCATTGTAATATCCAAAATATTCTCTTTTCCAAAATAAATTCTTTAAAATTATTTCTCATCAGTTATTATTAATCTAAAATAGTTCTTTTTCCTCGAAATAATTCTTTTAAAAAATATTGTAAATTCTCTAAAATGATTCCGTTATCAAAATAAATTCTTTTAATTTATTATAATTATTTTGAAAATACTATTCATCACCTAACTATGATTCGATCAATATTATTCACCAAACAACCTACGCAATTAATTATACTACAAACTAATCTACACATAATATATAATTATTGAAACGACAAGGAGAGGCAGGATCTTGCCTCGGGGATGTCGAGGTGGTAGCGCCGATTCGAAAGCGGTACAACGGATCTGAATGACCGAGTCATGATAGATCTGCTAGACGGTGGTGCAAAGGCGGCATCGAACTCAGGGGAGGGGCTGGTCGTCAACGAGGATATGGAGGTGGCGGTTGTGGACGGCGACAGGTCTGGTCAGTGCTGAGCTCGAGGTGGCGCAGATCTAGAGGTCGTTGGCGTGAAAGGCGGGGTGAGGGCAGATCTGGGCGTCGGAGGGGCTACTGGCAGCTGGTGGTAGTGGAGTTGGTAGCGGGCGGATCTGAGGCACGATGGTGAAGGCTTCTGTAGGCTCGGTGGCGCTTCCCCGCGAGGGTGGGGGGCTCACGGCTGCAGGCGACAGGGATAGCTGGCAGCGGCTTGGTCGGCATGGCAATGATAAGGGTCGTGCTCACGGTGACTGGCCGGAGTGGCGTCACGGCGAGGGTTTGATTGATTGTTTTGAATCCCCAACAACTGGTATCAGAGCTTCGTTTAGCAATTTGTGTGAAAGCCATGGCAGAGGAAAACAAATCAAAGATCGAGAAGTTTGACGGTTCAGACTTCGCCTATTGGAAGTCGCCGATGGAGGATTATTTGTACTAGAAGGACTTGTATCGCCCGTTGATAGGCAAGGAAAAGGGAAAGAAGAAGGAGGAGTCAGATGGTGATTGGGAGATACTGGATAGGAAGGCTCTAGGGCAAATCCGGTTGTCGCTCGCCAAATCAGTGGCCCATAATATTCTAAAGGAGAAGACGACGGTGGAGCTTATGGAAGCGCTAGCGAAGATGTACGACCAACCGTCGGTAACAAACAAGGTGCATCTAGTCAAAACTCTTTTCAACCTCAAGATGGCAGAAGGACGGTCCTTCACGATGCATCTCAGTGAGTTCAACATAATTGTTGATCAGCTTATCTCAGTGGACATCACGTTTGATGACGAAGTGCAGGCTCTATTGTTACTATCGTAGTTGCCGGATAGTTAGGCAGGTTGTGTAACGGCAATCAGCAATTCGGTGGGGAAGGAGAAGTTGAAGCTGAGTGAGGTGGTTAGCATGATTCTATCCGAGGAGGTTAGAAGAAAATCGTCCGAATCAGAAGGTTCAGGTTCAGCTCTAAGTTTTAAGCAGAGAGGCAGAAGCCAGAAGAAAGGAAACCAGAACAGGAATCGGTCAAAATCAGTAAAGAAGAGGTCAAACTCGAAGGTTAGGCCTATCAAAGGAAAGTGTTAGAACTGCAGCCAGGAGGGCCATATGTCTTCAGTCTGCAAAAGTCCAAAGAAGAATGCGGGTGAGCAGGAGGCTTATATCGTGCAGGATGCCTTGATTCTTGCAATGGACAGTGATTCAGATTCTTGGGTCATCAATTTAGGAGCCTCTTTACACACCACTGCTAACAGGAAGCTACTTCAGAATTATGTAGCAGGGGACTTTGGAAAAGTATATCTAGGGAATAATGAGCCCTGTAATATTATTGGAAAGGGTGAAGTGCAAATTCAGATGAAGGGCTCTAAGTGGACTTTGAAGAACGTGAGACACGTGCTGAAGCTGAAGAGGAATCTTATTTCGGTGGGACAGCTTAGAGCAGAAGGCTATGTTTCGACATTCACTGGGGATTCGTAGAGAATCTCTAACGGTACGATGATAGTTGCTCGAGGTAACAAACTAGGAACTCTTTACCTCACCTTACAAGTGAGTGACACCCTCGCAATTGCAGCTGGCAAAGAGAGTACGGATCTGTAGCACAACAAGCTAGGGCACATGAGCGAAAAGGGGATGAAGATTTTGTATTCACAAGGAAAGCTAACCGGGATCGACGCCGTGGAAGTCGGGGTTTGTGAAGACTGCATCTTTGGGAAGCAGAAGAGGTTAGTTTTCAGAAGGGTGGAAGACCACCTAAGGCTCAAAAGCTAGAGTTGATTTATACAGATGTATGGGGTCCAGCCAGTGTGTCTTCTTTTGGCGGTTCGAGATATTATGTCACATTCATCGACGATCACTCGAGAAAGGTGTGGATCTACTTCATGAAGCACAAGTCAGAGGTGTTTGGAATCTTCAAGAAGTGGAAGTCCATAGTGGAGAATGAGACAGATCTGAAGGTGAAGTGTCTGAGATCAGACAATGGTGGAGAATACGAGCTGGAGGAGTTCAAGAGGTTCTGTGCTACGAATGGCATTCGATTAGAGAGGACTACTCCAGGGATGCTGCAGCAGAACAGCATTGCAGAGAGGATGAATAGGACCTTGACAGAGCGTGCCAGGAGCATGCGGTTACATGCAGGTCTATCTAAGATATTTTGGGCGGATGCAGTGCATACAACAGCCTACCTTATTAATCACGGGACATCAGTTTCATTAGATTTTGGGATTCCAGAGGAGGTTTGGAGTGGCAAGAAGATAAATCTCTCACACTTGCGGGTATTTGGTTGCGTGGCTTATGTTCATATCACTAACCATGTTAGGGACAAGCTAGAAGCTAAGTCACAAAAATGCACATTCATTGGATACAGCATTGATGAGTTCGGGTATCGCCTTTGGGATGAGAAGAATAGGAAGATCATCAGAAGCAGGGACGTGATATTCAATGAGGATGTGATGTACAAGAACAAGGAATATGCCAAGGATAGCTAAAGCAGTGGGAGCAGCATTTCAGATACAGATGGATCTGAGTACATAGATATAGAGGAACTTCCAGACAGGGGAGATGATGTTTGTTTTAACCATAGAACGGAGGAGGCTCCAGGTGCAGAAGAAACTACCCAGAGCGTGGAGCTTAGGAGGTCATCTACGGTACCCAAACCAAATCCCAAATATCTTTCATCTCTTGACTACTTATTATTAACAGATAGTGGTGAGCCGGAAAGCTATGAAGAGGCAATGCAAGTGAGTGAATCTCAGTAGTGGGAGCATGCGATGCAAGAGGAGATGAATTCTCTACTCACTAATGAGACCTGGGAGTTAGCCCATCTACCTGCATAGAAGAAGGCCTTACATAACAAATGGGTCTACCGGGTCAAGCAAGAGAGTGATGGAAGCAAGAGATTCAAAGCCAGATTAGTAGTAAAGAGGTTTCAAAAGCGGGAAGGAGTGGACTACACGGAGATATTTTTCCCTGTTGTGAAACTCACAACCATCAGAGTGGTGTTGAGTTTTGGTGGCTGCAGAAGGCCTCTTTCTTGAGCAGTTAGATGTGAAGACTGCCTTTTTTCATGGTGACTTAGATGAAGAAATCTACATGAAGCAGCCTGTTGGCTTCATTAAAGAAGGAAAGGAAGAGATGGTGTGCAAGCTCAAGAAGAGTTTATATGGTTTGAAATAGGCTCCGAGACAGTGGTATAAGAAGTTTGATAACTTCATGCAGAACAATAGCTACAGAAGATGCAATTCAGATCATTGCTGTTATTTCAAAAGGTTTGAGTCCAGCTTCATTATTTTGTTATTGTATGTTGATGACATGTTGGTAGCAGGACCGTGTTTAGAGGAGATAAACAGTTTGAAGAAGCAGCTAGCAAAGGAATTTGCAATGAAGGATTTGGGTGCAGCGAAGCAGATTCTAGGGATGCGAATCAGTAGGGATAAAGCTAAAGGGACATTAAGATTGAACCAAGCTGAATACATTAAGAAGGTACTTCAGAGGTTCAACATGCAGAATGCTAAAGTTATTAGCACACCCCTTGGAGGTCAGTTCAGGCTATCTGAGGAGCAATCGTCTAAGACAGATGCAGATAGAGAGCATATGAGCAGGGTGCCATATTCTTCGGCCATTGGGAGTCTCATGTACAAGATGGTTTGCACGAGGCCAGACATCACTCATGCAGTGGGAGTTGTGAGCAGATTTGCAAGCAATCCAGGGAAGCAGCATTGGGAGGCCGTGAAGTGGATAATGCGGTACTTGAGAGGGACAACGAACAAGCCATTATGTTTCAAGAGGAAGGAGTTGGTACCGTTGGGATACGTGGATGAGGACTTCGCTGGTGATCATGATACGAGGCGAAGCACCACGGGGTATGTTTATACCTTAGCATCGACAGCAGTGAGCTGGGTCTCACGTCTGCAGAAGATTGTGATTTTGTCTACAACTGAGGCTGAGTATGTCACGGTGACTGAAGCAAGCAAGGAGATGATCTGGTTGAACGGGTGCTTGGAAGAGTTGGATCTGAAGCAAGGGAGAGGAGTTCTTTATTGTGATAGCCAGAGCGCTATACATCATGCTAAGATTCTAGTATATCATACTAGAACGAAGCATATCGACGTCAAATACAATTTTATACGCTCGCTAGTTGAAGATAGAAAGTTACATTTAATGAAGATTTTTGGGAGTCAAAATCCGACGGACCTGTTGACGAAGACAGTCACCATTGAGAAACTAGAGTTGTGCGTAACTTCAGTTGGTCTTCATGATTAGAAGATGAAGGCGGAACCACACTACGAGGATCGGTACGATCGCCGAGATATTGTTGATTGAAGAAAGAATTTTCCGAAGGAGAAGATACATGCGAAGAAGGGGAGAGTTCGGGTGAACTCACTGTAGGCACTTTGGTCTCCAAGTGGGAGATTGTTAGTATAAGGTGTAGACCTAAAGTTGAGACGAGAGCTTGAATCAAAACGACAAAAAAAACAACCTGACAGATCCACGGTCGACCGCGGCGATCGAACACGAACTTGCAGAAAGAGAGTTTTTTGACTGCAGAAAGAGAGAGTTTTTTGACAAAAAAACGACCTGACAAAAAAAACGACAAAAAAACGACCTGACCGCCGCGGTCGACCGCGACGCAGTCAAACAGTTTCCTAAACTGTTTTGGATTTTGTTTTCCCCAGAACTCTATATATACCTTAAATGTTTTTAGGGTTGTAACAACACGAAAAAGAGAGTTTTTTGACTGCAGAAAGAGAGAGAATCTCAGAGAAATTAAACCCTAGTTTGAGAGCTTGTAATTCTTCTTTAATTAATAAAGAGATTGTGTGGTGTGGCTCCTGAGGACGTAGGCACGTTGCCGAACCTCGTTAAATCTGTGTGTTCGTCTCCTTTACTATTTTTGTAAGGTTAGATATTTATTTGTGGTATTATTCCTACTTTCCTACTTTTAACACAAGGTCCGGAAGGGTAAGGGTTTGATTGATTGTTTCGAATCCCCAACATAATGCACTGGACAAAAATCTTGCAATGAGCTCCTCATTAGGCCATTGTTCGGTCTCTTGTAGCTTCTGAATGCTGGTCATGCATGAAAATCCCCAAAATAATTCTTTTTTTCTAATTTCTTATTTCTAATTCATTTTGCATTTGTATTTTTTCTGGTCCAATCTAAGATAACTCATGGGGGGTTTTGTTTTTTGATTAGCATAAAGCTTCAGAATGATCTGGGTTGTTTCTGTCAAATATAAGACGGTGCTTATATATTTTTTGCCAAATGAAATCAGTCAGCTCATAAATTTTCTCGAATTGCAAGATAGAATCTTCATCCAGAAACATCTAATCTACATGTTATCCTTTTCGATTGAGGCCGATATCCTAACTCTGTTAATACAGGAACTTGGATGGTAAATCTGTCAACTGAAGATACTATGCGCAAAAGTAAACCGTCAAAAATATAGTTGCTAAAGGCATTCCAAGCATTGACAACAAACTTGTGATATAGAATATGTTCATATGGTTGAAACTAAAGTTTTGATGGTAAAGGTCTCATCGAGACATAAATTTCGAACTATTACAGA
Source organism: Asparagus kiusianus (assembly GCA_022839385.1). Lineage (NCBI taxonomy): Eukaryota > Viridiplantae > Streptophyta > Magnoliopsida > Asparagales > Asparagaceae > Asparagus > Asparagus kiusianus. The sequence goes on from BQKN01063018.1 coordinate 110,174, forward strand.
TTATGTTGTTAACTTTAGGATTTTACTTGTGATCAGAAGTATCTGTTTAAGATTATATTCACCATGTCTATCCCTTATCAAGGCCATGAAGCCACTTATATAGTAAGCTCATTAGCAATAGTTAGACTACTTTTGGGTTCATCAAAAGCCGTTTTTTAAGCTGGCCTCTGAATTGGAAAGATATGATCTCTATATAGCCAATGCTTTACTTAGTTGATAGTCGATGATGAGCAGTTACATATATTCTACAGAAGCTTGTGAAGAATTACAGGAAACAGGAAGGAAACAGCCAGACAGACTGGCGGTCGACTGCCGCGGTCGACCCCAACGTGCACGCAGGCCTACTTGGTTTCGGAGATGAAGGCGGTCGACCGCCGCGGTCGACCGTGGATGACTGTAATGGATTTATGTTCTCGGGTTTGTGGTTTGGTCGATCGCGAGACTTGCGTGGTCGACCGCCGCGGTCGACCGTCGATGATTTCTGGACTGGGCTTCGGTTTTTGACCCGATTCATTTCTAAGTTATATATAACCCTAAACCTGATTTGTTAGGGTTAAGCAAGGACAATTTTGAGCAGTCTTTGAGAGAGGATTGTTGCATCCAATTGTGGGAGAGCTGTGAGAGATCTAGAGCTTTGTTTTAGGGTTTGATCAGTGAGATTTGTAACTCTATTTGTATTCTCTTGATTTTTAATAGTAAGAACTCCCCCCTCCTTGCCTCGTGGACGTAGGCAACTTGCCGAACCACGTAAATCTCTTGTTCTTGCTATGGTTTGTGTTTTGCTTATTAGTTATGGTTTATCTCGAGTTATTGTTCGTGTTGCCCTCGAAGCTTCCGCCGCGCGCAACAATTGGTATCAGAGCTTGATCGACAACATGGGAGAAGCAAACACATCAGGTTCGTCTCTTACAAAGGTGATACAGAGTCTGAGCATCAATAACACGAGGATTGATGTTCCTAGTTCGACGACAAGATCAATTTCGGATTGTGGAGGTGTCAGGTGATTGATGCCTTGGACGCTCAGAATTTGGAGGAGACTCTTGAGTTAAAAGAGAAACCTGCCGATATGAAAGCTAAGGTTTGGAAGAAGATGAATAGTAGGGCGTGTGGAGTTATTCAGCCATGCTTGACGTCGGATCTTATTTATGACGTGATGAACGAAACATCGGCGAAGAAGATGTGGGAAACACTCAATGAAAAGTATCTTACTAAGAGCATTGAGAATCGGCTTCACTTGAAGAAGAGGTTTTACCAGTTCAAGATGAAGAGGGGAGTTTCCATTAGGGAGCATGTTAACAACTTCACAAAGCTACTTTCAGATATGACCAATATGGATATCATGGTTGAGGATGAAGATAAGGCGATGTTACTTTTGTGTTTGTTGCCCGATGATGATTATGGTACTTTTGTCCTAACTATGATTAATGGAAGAACTACAGTTAGTTATAAGGAGGTGACCTCAGCGTTGGTAAATTATGAGTTGCGGAAGAGTGTTGACGAGTCCTCCGAGAAGGCATCGGGAGATGCATTAGTAGTTCATGGCCGTGGTTCAAACCGAAGCAGGAGGTTGCAGTCTAAAGGTGCACATCGTAGGATTCGTAGGAATCAGTGTGCCTTTTGTAAAGAGGATGGAGATTGGAAAGCCGAATGCCCAAAGTTAGATCGAGCCGAGAAGAATAAGGGGAAAGCTGTACAAGCTTCAGAGGTGAATTTTGTCAAGACTAGTGGCAACAATTCAGATTTGGATTCTTCGGGCTATTCGTTGTCTACACTACCGTCAGTTTGTGTTGCCAACTCTACAGAGTGAATGTTGGATTCGGGTGCTTCATACCACGTTTGCCCTAGGAGGGATTGGTTCTCCAGCTTTCAGAAGTTGGAAAGAGAGGATGTTGTGCTCATGGGTAATGGACATGCATGCTCTATTAGTGGTATTGGTATTGTTCGTATTCGGATGTATGACAGAGTGATTCAGGAGTTGGATGAAGTAAGGTTCGTTCCGCAGTTGTCGAAGAACATCATTTCACTAGGGGCTTTGGTAGCATCTGGCTATAAAGTGACCTTAGTGGATACATGTTTGAAGGTCACATTGGGGTCCATGATTGTTATGAAGGGTGTCAGACGGAGCAATTTGTATTATTTGCTCGGAAGAACGGCGATTGATAGGGAGATAACGACTTCATCAGATTCGGCTAGACTGTGGCGTTGTTTGATGCTGGGTTATTTGATTGGTAATGCCGTGCATAGGTTATTGAGGAGTGCTATGACATGCAGTTTGAAGTCCTGTGAACCCATTGGTATGAGCGAGAAGACCGAGGTGGAGTTTGGCACTTCTATCCATCATTCGAGGGGTCTTTTGAGGGGTGTTCATTCAGGCATTCGGGGGCCTTCCAAGAGAGCATCATTGGGAGGTAATAGGTATGTGGTTTCCGCAGTTGGGGATTACTCTAGGTATTGGTGGGTTGCAACCAAGTCCCGTTGTTGTGAAGTCCTAGAAGCCCGCAACAGATGGAGGAAGTGTGTTGGTAGAAAGGTAACCCGACGTTCTGATTATGGTAGAGGTTCTTTCTTGCATTTGTGCCGAGCTCACGGCAATAGGAGACACTTCATTGGTGTGGAAACTTTGAGGCGACGAGGCGAGATGGCAGATTTGGGGAGCTGTTCCTTTCTGGAGGAGGATCGGCGTTTGATGTCGAGCATTGGCATTGGTGTGTGGGCTACGACATGTTTGGGCCATCTTATGTATAGGTTGCCGACTGTTGCATGTAGAGATTTTAGATCTGGTGGAGCTGCTTTAGATTTTGGGTTGCGTCGGATGTTTGGCTACTTAGCACTTGGTCACATCGTGGATGTAAGATTTGATCCGATAGCACATTTGGGATTCAGAGGCGTGTTTGATTATCAGGTATTGGCTTCTGACTTTGTTCTGAGCAGGTATATCACGTTTGACTCTCGGCAGGTGGAGAGTGGTGATCAGATCTTTGGGACATCGCAGCGGGTGGAGAGTGATGCTACTCCACGTTGGGTGGAAACTCTAGATCATACTGCATCATTTGGGATTCCAGCTGATGTGACACAGATTGGGATCATGTTGATTTGGATGCAGATGATAGGTTGATTGATTCGAATACAACTAATAGATGTAGTCTGGATATGGCCATTGGTTCATCTCAGGTGGAGATGTTTGGATTGTTTCAGCTTGAGGCCATTGGAGGTGCTATCAGCCGTAGACTTGATCGTGATGTTAGAGAAGGGTTGCGAACTCTTCTAGTGGATTGAGGCCTTTGGAGGCCATTTGGGTGAACTACGTTCGGCTTGATTCCTTGGGCAAGAGGATACGTAGGCAGTCTTTCAGATGTAGCCGGTTTCATCAGTTGATTCAGATGGGGGGATCGCGTTTCAGCTCTAGATTGGTTCCCTGACTTATTGAGGGACTATTGGATGATTTGGTGTCGGCTCAGTTTTGGTGGAAACATTCGCCGAGGTGGAGAATTGAAGAATTAGAGGAAACATGAAGGAAACAGCCAGACAGACTGGCAGTCGACTGCCGCGGTCGACCGCCAACGTGCACGCAGGCCTACTAGGTTTCGGAGATGAAGGCGGTCGATCACCGCGGTCTACCGTGGATGATTGTAATGGATTTATGTTCTCGGGTTTGTGGTTCGGTCGACCGTCGCGGTCGACCGCGAGACCTGCGTGGTCGACCGTCGCGGTCGACCGTCGATGATTTCTTGGCTGGGCTTCGGTTTTTGACCCGATTCGTTTCTAAGTTATATATAACCCTAAACCTGATTTGTTAGGGTTAAGCAAGGACAAATTTGAGCAGTCTTTGAGAGAGGATTGTTGCATCCAATTGTGGGAGAGTTGTGAGAGATCTAGAGATTTGTTTTAGGGTTTGAATGGTGAGATTTGTAACTCTATTTGTATTCTCTTGATTTCTAATAGTAAGAACTCCCCCCTCATTGCCCCGTGGGCGTAGGCAACTTGCCGAACCACGTAAATCTCTTGTTCTTACTGTGGTTTGTGTTTTGCTTATTAGTTGTGGTTTATCTCGAGTTATTGTTCGTGTTGCCCTCGAAACTTCCGCCGCGCGCAACAGCTTGAGTATTCTTTCATTATTATAAAGATAACAAAATAAGCTCCATCATGGTGACAGATGTTTTGTATGCATCGTTTTGTGTGGAGACTCTAAAGTAGGAGAAAATTGCAGCTAAAGATTTCTTAAAGAACCTTGAAGTGTCGTAAATGAAAGAACATGCATTTGTTTCTTGTTAATAGTTTCTTATCCTTTCCCATACTTCCTTGTAATTGAACTTCATACATTGAAACATGCATTCATTAGCATAGTTGGATATGTTAAAGAGTATTAATGATTTCTCTCGGCCCTCTCACCATAAATCTGGAGTTTTGGTAGTGAAAGTGACTTTAAGATGGTATCAAAGCAATGAGGTTCTGATCCTAGTGCATGCACATTAGGGGGGGTGGAGACTCTAAAATACTTTGAAATAGTTCAAGTTTTTATCAATGAAAAGGGGCCCTCAACATGCATGGAAGGAACTCTAGGAGAATATACATTTAACAGGGATAATGATTCACATACAACAATTACGAGTGTGTTTGGTAACCAAAGTGTTTCTTTTTGTAGGGTTTTTTTTTAAAAACACCATACCATGGTGTTTATTTTTCAAACGTGTTTTCAAAACACCATTTATAGTTATTATTTATATAGCGGCGGCGGCGACGGCGGCTACCGGCAGGCGACGACTAGACGACGACCGGCGGCAAGCGGCAGGCGGCGGGCGGGCTGGCGGCGGCCGCCGGCGGGCGACAACTGGAGATGACCTGACGACGACCGGCGACGAGCGACAGGCGGCCGGCCGACCGATGACCTACCGGTCGACGGACGACAGGAGGACGACCACCGGAGTAGGCTACGGGCAGTCGGCCGGCAGTCGACGACGGCGGGCGGCGGTGACGACGGCGGGCGGCGAACAACCGGCCGGCAGCGGCATCGGCGGGCGATAGACGGCCGACGGGCAGCGGCTGGCGGCGACGGCGGCGGCGGGCTAGCGGCGGCGGGCTAGCGGCAGCGCCGGTGGGCGGGCGGGCAGCGGCTGCGACGGGCGGCGGATGACTGGCTGGCAGCGGCGGGCGGCGACGGCGGCGGCGGGCTAGCGGTGACGGCGGGCGGCAGGCGGCCGACAATCAGCAACGGGCGGCGGCGACGGACGGACGGCCGACGGGCAGCGGCAGCGGCGGCGGCGACCGGCCGACGGGCAGCGGCCGGCCGACGGCCAGCGGCTTAGATGAAAAAACAGGTAGCGGCGGCGGCGGGCGGCTGACGGGCAGTGGCGGGCGGCTGACGGGCAGCGGCGGGCGGCGACGGCGGGCGGCGGACGGCCGATGAGCAGCGGCGGGCGAGCGGGCGGCGGACGGGCGGCGGCTTAGATGAAAAAACGGAATCTCAAAACACAATTTTGGTGTTTTAAGAAAATCGTTTATTTTTTAGATTTTGTAAAGGGTCAAGTGAAAAAATCGCCCCGGTTGCCAAACACGTTTCATTTTTTTTGAAAAAAAACGAAAACCGCAAAAACGTCATGGTTGCCAAATTTAGTTATTAGACTCATAAATTTATCGCAAATTAATTTGATCTTTTTTTTCTTTTGTTCCAAAAGGCTGAGACAGCGCTCGCTCTTGGTGCAACACCATGACAAGTAACTCTCCAACAAGTAAAAAGTTCTCTTGTAATCGCATTATCGCCAGTTCTCGATAATGCAAAGATTGTTGGCCTGCTTTTTTCACCAAGGATTAGCAGCTCGAACACAAAGTATTGAGTGCGGATTAACCTTTTTCCCCTCCATCTTCGATGGGTTTTTGTGATTGATATAGGCTATCAGGCACTGGCATACTTGTTTGTATGTTGATCCTATGCTTTGATCACAGCACATAGTTTATAGAGGCATAGTTTATAGAGGTTGATGTCTATGTGTTACAAGGACCAAAGGTTTGATAGTATCCTTTGGATAAAATTTTTATTTTTTAAGAAGCTTGATTGTATCCTATGCTTATGTTTATACAGGTTGTAACTTTATTTGCTTGGAGTTTTTTAGTTTACTGGTATTATTTCTTAAAATCACTGCAAATTTCACTAAATTTCTTATCTAGTTAGCTATTGCCTTTGCCTGTAATGTTGAATTTTGTGAAAAGTTGCAGTCTTTATGGAGCTTAAGAGATGTTACTTGTTATTATGCTTCAATTTGTAGAATATAACACACTAATGTGAAACCTTAAAGAAAATTAGCTAAATTTAGGTTGTATCCATCTATTTTATGATTTACTATTGGTGCTTATAATGTTTAATTAATTTGTTTGTGATATTGGTGTTTGATGAAGATTGTAAAACTATAAGTTTCCTGGTTCTACCTGGGTAAGCTGGAATATATATATTAGAATCACATTACAATTATTAGATTGGCGCTTTGTAATATTTGAGATGGCAGGTTCTCTCTAGAAATTTGCTTAATAGTAGATATTAGTTCGCAGTTTGTAATATTTCATTTCCAGGAAATCTACGGGACTACCAGTCTCATGAATTTTATTTCTACAAAATCCACAGGACTAATAGTCTCGTTTCCTATGCGTGCACGTTTTTGTGCACGTCCAGCAAATAAACGGGACTAGCAGTATTTTTTGGCTTTATTCCAAACATTGGTATGCTAATTTGATAAATAGTTTTCATAAAAGTTCATCAACCTCTCAAATATTGATATTAGTCAGTTAATTAATAAATACTTGTAGTTATTCCCTCAAATGCTTTAAAATTTTAAAAATCACTTTGTCAAACATTTTAAAATTCCTCTCTCAAATGTTTATATTTTGGAATTAGTCCCTTAAATGACGGGCATTCTCACCCCACTTATGTTTTGGCGATAATGTTTTCCTATTTGGATGGTAAGCACACCACGGTGATCACAACCATGTTTTTTTCTTTATTTTTTTAGTTTGTACCAAATACTAGAAAATAAGGGAATTATTCACACATCAATTAATTTCCTCTCTTTTCAAATTGAACCAAACTAATGAAAGTGGTGGAAAGTAATTATTCTTCATGTTTTTTGACGAAACAAATACAAAAAATAATTTTTTAAGAAAGTGAAGGAAACACTAAAAGTGAAGAAAAATTGTGTTTAGAATGTGATGGAAAGAAACAAAACTGCCCCTAAGTCCAAAACACAGTTTCTATAAGCCAACTACGTACATTAGTAGCTAGATATCATACAGTGTATTTGCATCCAATTTAACAATGCGTTTATGTAAGGAAATCAGGATCCGTACGTCTGGGCGTGTCCGCGAGAGACAAGTGTTGGATAACATTAAAAAAAAATGTATATAGTTTGCAAGTTTTGAAAGCTACCTTAGCCAGTCTTAGGTTTGGATGTGCAAAGCCAATTTAGGGTCTGTTTGGATAATGGAAGTATTCGAAATAAAAAGTAGGTTATAGAAGTAATTTTCAAAACTATGAAGTAGGAAGTAGTAAAAATAGCATTTTTGTTGTTTGTTTCATATATTCTTAGAAGTAATGGAAATAGAACTTCTTCCTCTTCATTTACTTTTTTGGTTTGGATAACATTTGGAAATATTATTAGGAAGTAATTAACGCATGTTGCTTCTACAATTTCAAACACATGTCACACTCTTTAATTTGATCTAGCACGTTACAACCAGTTTCATGCCGCTATGACCCCTCACCACTTGAGAGAAAGAAGAATCCTTCAACCACATAGCTTCAAAATAATTGTTTACCTCTCGCCTACGATGAGACTCCGAATGACCATAAATTCCTATGAATCTCCAATTTTCCTCCTCCCTCGCTCATTTGATCGTAACATCAACATGGTATTAATAGACAAACTATTCTCTTCAACACAAAGAAAAGTTGGCCGATGACCATCCGAAATTATTACAAAATATTTGTTAAAATCAAGAGTAATTTTGTCAATGAATAGTTGTTAGAAGTAACTAATAAAAAATATTAATAAAAATTTATTTATTTCCTAATTAATATGCATTTTAACTACTTCCGAGCTACTTTTGAGTATTAAGGATTGAAATTTTTTTTGGAAGTAAGGATGACATGTAGGCACCACATAAGCGTTTAAGAAAGTATTGAAAATAAGTTTTTTAGAGAACCAAACACATTTTTTTGTTTGGAAGTAGCAGAAGTAACATCTACTTCTTTTACTTCAGCTACTTTATAATTACTTCCGTGCAAACAAACAGGGGAGAGAGCAAATTTAGGGATATGGCGTCTCTTTGGAATATTTAGGGATACAAACGTACTTTTCTGTTTTCCATTATTTCAATTGTACGCACACGGTTGGGAAATTCCTATGCAAATATAAAACCGGATGATTCAACAAGTTATTTTTCCTCCCTAGAAATCATCTTAAAACTAGGATGATTACATGAAAATCATCTTTTATTTTTAATTTTTAAATAAACCACTTTTAAAGTTGATTTTTTGCAATATTTTACTAAAAATAAAAAGTAAGCTTAAAATTCTAGTTCAAGATATGTGTGCTGTATCTTAACAAGTCCAAAATACTATAACAATCAGCCACGTACCTGGAATGTGAGTTTGTTAAGGGTAATTTTGGATTTTTAGGCTAGGAGATGTTTGATTACAAAAAAAAACTAACTTTAAAAGTGGTTTATGTATAAATTAAAGATGAAAGCTGTTTTCGTATAATTACTCTATTTTAAGGTGGATCTAGGAAAAAAACCTTATTGTTGTGATAGAAATCACAAAGACAATAAATATCCGTAATGATCCTACTAGTAAGATGGATAGATTTCATGTCATCTGCCTTATGAAAAACATCAACTCATTCCTTATATCTTATATATTACTATTTCATTATGTTTTTTTCCCCTTAGAAACCACCTTAAAATTGGATCATTATATAGACATTGTCTTCTATTTTTAATTTATATGTAAACCATATTTAAAAATATGTTTTTGTTCCAATCAACGACACTCTAGCCAAATCTTCACTAAAAAATAAAAAATAACTTTAAAAAATGTATGTTTAAAGTATGTGACTTGTATCCTAGTTAGACCTAAACATTAAAGCTTGATTTGGTAGGGGGAAGGGAAGCGATGAGGAGGGAAAACAATTAGATTTGCCTTTGGTAGGAAATTTCGCGGGGGGGGGGGGGGGGGGGGGGTCGTCTCTGTAAACTGGGAGGATTCAAACTGAGAGGATTCAATAGTAGAGAGAAAATAAACTATCCAAGCATGTATTTTCCCCCAGTCCCCTCCAACCAAAATGTATAGGCTTAAAGGGATGTCCTTCCCTCCACCTCATTGCAACTCCCCTCACCTCACCTTCACTCCTCAAACCCCTTCCAAACCAAGCCTAATAAAGTTAGTCACGTGTATTCAATGTTAGGTAGCCCTAATGGGTAGCTGGAACTGTTGTGCAAAGTTTTTTTAGGCACAATGGTTCTAATCTTTGGTGCCTAACAATTTATAGCAAAAAATTTTCAGGGAATTTCCTCCCATTTTTTTTCAAAAAAATTAAAAAGACCCGTTAGTTCACCCCCCACTACCACATATATGCTCTAACGCAACGGTTCAAAACCGTTGCGTT
>BQKN01063018.1:129041-140885 GCA_022839385.1 Asparagus kiusianus
TATATATATATATATATATATATATTACTATGATTCCATGTAGTTTACGCATGAGTAGGGTATACATTGGATAAATGACATACACGGCATGGTATTTTGTAATGTTTAAGCTGGCTAATATTTCCTTATGATGGTGCCAACTACCTATGGATAGTCTGAGATTGTGACAAATTGTTTTATTATGATTTAGGGTAGAATCCATAATATTTCTGTTTGTGATGATTGTTCATATATAGGTTTGAAGTTAGTAGTTAGTGATTCATAGCTCAAGATATATGGTATATACATGAGGGTTTTCTTGTTGGGATTATTTTGCTCGATGTACCGGTCTCGAGTTGTGGATTTCTAGTTACTAATTTCACTTGCATTTTTATTCTTAGTTGAGATTGATATTTAGCGATTCATAAGTTGGGATACAATGTATATACATGAGGGTTTCCTTGTTTGGATTATTTCACTCGACGTACCCATTCTAATATTATGAATCTCTAAATACCAATTTCCGCTTAGCGTAGTATTGATAACTTTATATTTATATGTACTAACCAATATTTTCTTATATGATGTTATCCCTTCCCCTTGGGGCGGTAGAGATGATCTCGCTAGCACTTTGATGCTCATTGTTTCCCCTCTTTTCAGGCGGCAAGTTCAATGCTTTTCGCAAAAAAACCTGCATTTATCTCACCCGTTCCCCAGAAATATCTACCCGTGACCTTATCTCTCTCCCCCCCCCAAATCTATCTCTTCTCCCCAGAGATCCCCAAAGTGACGCCGCTCATCCTCCTCCGTCCTCCTCCCAAAACGGAACCGTCAGCCGCCACGAAACTCGTCGCCGTCGTTCCACAATCCCTCGAGATGCTCCACCCGATCTCGATCCCTCGAAGGAGGAGGTCATGAGGCTCTTCGCTGTCATCGCCATCGCCACATCCGTTGCCTTCGCCTGCAAAACAGAGCCGTCGTCAGCCACCGCGAGACTCGTCTGTAACAGAGTCGTCGTTGCCGCCGTTCCACAATCCCTTCGAAGGTTATTTTGATAGCTAAGTTGCTTTGAGTTTTAGATTATTGCTTCTGCTCAAAATGGAATACCATTTAGTTAAAAAGAAAGATATATTTCAACTGTAGGTGTCATATGAATGGGTTGTTTTAATAGGAAATCGACTGTTATCTTCATTGATTTGTTTTGTGTTATGGTCTCCAAAACTATGATTTTTTTTGTTGCGTTCCTCAACACCTACATATATTTATAATGCCTTTCTCTTCAAATTATTAAATATTTTAGGAATTTCGTGAAAAGAAAGGATCATCTTTAAGTCAGTGGATTTATTTGGATGGTGTCAAAGCTTTTGCTGATGGGCCATTGTGAATATCACGGGGGGGGGGGGTTACTTGACCAACCGACAGACCAGGACTTGTGAATATCACATAAACCAAAGAAGAAAAGAGGGGGGGGGGGGATAATAAATGAGGAGTAGGTTAAATTGATCAAGGAGTTGATTATTAACACAAATTAGAAGAAATTGAAACTCTATGAATTACTTCTAAATTGAAGAGACAATGAAATCAAATATTGGCTAAAAGCTAGTAGAGAAACAAAAATACCCATAACTTCTAAATTCAAGAGACAATGGAGATTCCTTTTCCCCTTCCACTTTCTTCTCCTCCTCTTCTTCTTGATGATGTTTGCTTCTATTGTGCTGTTTGACTACTTCAAGTCAGACCTCTAAGTTGTAAATAACCCCTTTCTATTTCATTGTTGGAACTTTTTCTCATCAGGCCCTGTGAAAAGATATTTCCCGTAAGTTTTATTATTGCATTTGTTACATAATAAATTGAACAATGTGTATCAGTTCAATGCTATGGTATATTGTTGAATTTTTAATATTTTTTCTGAATGTATTTATTGTGGTGTAGTCTTAAATCTGTATTCTTAAGTTACCGATGGAAAGTAACATGATATCAACTTAAATCTCAGTTCATTGGTGTTATCTTGATTCTGCTAAAAGCAAAATATCAACTCAATTTCTCTTTACCTAATATATTGTTTGCATGAATTCGTTGATTTCACTAGTAATAGACTTCACTAGTAATAAATGGTAGAAAATTACAGTGTTCGAGTGTGTTTCTTTTTTGCCAATTATTATTTTTCAATTGATATGAATATGCAAACTTTTGCATCTGTAGCCGTTGATCATGGAGTCATCTTTAAGCAATCGTGTTGGACTGTTGTGCCATTATGGAAGGAGGGCTATACTCTCCAGATTTAGAACTAAGACGAACCCTGGTCGATTGTTTTTAGGATGCACTAATTGGAAAGTGAGAAATTATGGATTCTTCAAATGGGTATCTGATGAAGAGGAGTTTGAAGGTTCAAAGACAGAGCTTGTTCAGACGAAGCTGTCGAGCGTGAGGCCGCAAGTTTCAAGAGCCGGGAAAAGAGAAAGATTGAGATTGATATTATGGATTTATTGAAGCTTGTTATATTTGCTCTTTTATTTGGTATTTTTCTTGGATTTGTATTTGGTATTTTTTTTGGATTTGTATTTGGTATTTTTATTGGATTTGTGCTAAGTAGGGTGTAAGAATGTATTATCCTTCTTTGTTGAAGTGTATGTTGATGAGATCTTCAGGTATAATTATCTCCATTCTTGTTTAACTATTATACCACAAGTCCCAATACCTTTGAAACGTTCACCATAACGAGACCCCAAAGTAGGCAAATGATTCATAATGTGCTTTTGCATGTGCCAATAGCAATAACGGTGTCTTATCGTTGGAAACACTGAGTGAATAGCATTACACATTGCTCTATCCTGATCTGTTATAATAGCACCTGGTTCAACGCCATGCATGCATTTCAGCCATTCTTGAAATAACCACACAAAGGTATCTTCCTGTTCATCGGCTAATAATGCACAACTAAGTAAAGTAGACTGCCTATGGTGATTTACACCAGTAAATGAAGCAAATGGAAGACTGAACTTATTAGTTCTATATGTCACATCAAACACAATAACATCACTGAATTGCAAATAAGATGCTCTTGATCTTCCATCGGCCCAGAAAACACTCCTCATTTGTCCACTACTGTCTACTTCTATTGCAAAATAAAATTCTAGATCATTCGCTATCATACTCTGAAAATATCGAATGATAGGTATGCATTCATGACCAATATTGTTAACTCTTTGGGTTCTGATATGATCAATGCATTGTTGTGGTGTCACTATTTCACCTTCTCTTCCATTAGTTGCATTGATGACGTGAGAAATAGTGGAAGGAGGCATACCTTCTTCTCGCAGACTATCAATAAGTTTTTTACATCTTTGAGTTTTATGGAATTGTTGATGTGATCTGTGCATTTTTGCTTTGTCTAGACTACTCAACACATGATTTATATGTTCTTCAACAAACCCCGTGACCTCCCAGGATTTGTCCTCCAATAATTTAACTCGCATCATTGCCTTACATCCCACTCGGGTCTCTCGCCGAAGAGAAATATCTATCTTGTCTCTATTAGATTTATAGCACTCATTATCACAAACAAACTTTCGTCTACCACTTCTCTAGTCTTGCGAGAGTAATTTACCGTGCTCTTCCTTATTCCAAAACCCATCAACAATGCATAAGAGTTATAATACTTATAAGCTTCTTCATAACTATTAAACTTCATTCCAAGTAGTGGTTTAGGATGATTTATAGTATTGGCCGCAATTCCACTTCCAATAACACTTGATTCTCCCATTTCGAACTCTACAGTAGTTGAATTTTCTGACTCCATTCCGAACTCTTAAAGAAGAAAATAAATTCAAGAAAAACAAACTTAGTATTTCTATTGTAGTTAGAAATACAAACTTAACATTTAGATTCTAGTTATAGTAGTTACTAAAGAAAATGCCCACAAATTATTTTTCTTTTAATTTGTTGGGGAAAAATAGTTCCAAAAAACCCATAGTGACAGTGAGTTTTGAGTTATGTCAAAGTCACCCAAACTTATATGGAGTTTTATGAAATTTAACGTAAAGATGTGTACAATTAAAACTGAAAAATAAAATCATAAAATTCCTAAATTGCAAATTAATATCCAGTTATTCCTATGGTGACTCCAAAAAAGAAACCAAAATTTTTTTTGGGGGATTGGGGGGTGGGGGGGGGGGATTGTTTGTAAGCTAGGAAAATGCCATGAATCCAAACCCAAAGCAAACGCTATCTTCACCCTTAATTTCCAAAACTATTCATCAAAAGAGAAAATTCCAGTTAGAATGAAGGATCTTTTGAAATCTCTTTTGCAGTTCCTCAAACTAGCAAAATTATTGAAACAATAAATTCCAACCTTGGATCAAATGCCCAAAACACTAAAACAAATTAAGGGACATTCACAGTTATCTAACCACTAACTCAATCCAAAACCACTACATAATCCATCAAATAATTAAAATAAGGAGATCACAAGGTTCCACAAGAATGTACCTTCCTTCAACGAAATAAACAAGGTGAAGGTATCAAGAACTCTCACCCGCTCGCACGAATTCAAAGCCGCTGCTGCTCCCCGCTCACGACGGCTCTATTGTAGGCGACTGAAGAAGAATGAGGGAGCTTAGAGACGGCTCTGTTGCAGGCGAAGGCAGTTGCTCAAAGTTTAAATTTCTGTTTCATAATGATAATAACTGCCTATTGATTCTTATATGAATAATTCGTTTTCTCTTAGGTATAATAACCGCCTATTGGTCGTGATGTTGCAGGCGAAGGCGGCGAAGGCGGCGATGGCGATGACGGCGAAGAGCCTCACGAGAGTTAACCTTCGAAGGGATTGTGGAACGGCGGCGACGACGGCTCTGTTGCAGGCGAAGGCGACGGAGGTGGCGATGGCAATGACGGCGAAGAGCCTCACGACCTCCTCCTTCGAAGGATCGAGATCGGGTGGAGCATCTCGAGGGATTGTGGAACGGCAGCGACGAGTTTCGCGGCGGCTGACGGCTCCATTTTGGGATGAGGACGGAGGAGGATGAGCGGCGTCGCTTTGGGGATCTCTAGGGAGAAGAGATAGATTTGGGGGGAGAGAGAGATATGGTCACGGGTAGATATTTCTGGGGAGCGGGTGAGATAAATATGGGTTTTTTTGCGAAAAAGCCCCTGCAACGTACGATTTTGGAGAGCTGGCAGTGCATACACAGTTTCCCTATATATATATATATATACTCTAGACTTGTATTTTTATTTTGTAGAGGCTGAATGCCTTAGTGAGATTTATTTGACTCTTTATTCTAAGACATGATACATTATTACAATTTAGAGATATTCTTATTCTATTTCAGTTGGGCTCATTTGTTGATTATTTCTCATATACTTCTTCTGTGCATATTCTGTTCTTATACTATTTCTATTATTTGCATATTTTGTACCTTCATCTATTTGTTGATTCCACTAGAGTGATAGTAACTGTGATGGTGAAACATGTCGTAGCATTGGTGTTGGTGCTTGGCAGATTTGACAATCCGAGTTTTACCTTGGACTACAGCATAACGTGAGCCCTGTGGCGTCACAAGGTAGATATAGAAGGATTTGGTTGGAGTCAATTAAGAAGGATATAGTTATGGTTAGCTTAATAGAGGAGATGACCCATAATAGAATGAATCAGAAGAATAAGATTCATGTAGCCGACCATAAATATTTGCTATAGAGACTTTGTTGTTGGTTATTGTTGTACCTCCATTACTCTCAACAACCAAGAATTCATGAAAGCCTCATCTTAGAAATTTTCATAGAATACTTCTATTTGTACTAAATATGTTACTTGTTTGAGGAAAGAAAATGCACGATGTTAGTAAATAGAAAAATTATCAGACTTGCCTTCAATGAGCCTTCTTCTAGTTTTCTCTCTGAATGTCTACAATGTAATCGAACAAGTCCACACCTTTCACTTCGTCAATATCACTTATCTATAATTTTTAAATACTAAGTAACAACACAATCAATAAAGAAAAGAAGATAAACATTTAAATGGGCTCCATGCATGTATGACACCGAGCACTGATCCACTTTCAAAATGGAAGGGGAAAAGTCTACTGTAGCAAGAGAGTTGAGTGATTGTCACAACAGTGAGATCTAGAGATGGGAATAAGAGTATCGTTGGAAGAAGGGAGAAGATGATGAAACATCATTATAAGTAAGAAGGAGAAGAAGATAAAACATTGTTGGTAAGTAGAAAGAAGCTAGATGCACTTGGTTATTTAGCCTCTTCCCTACCAATAAAACTAACTCGGCAAGTATGATGAACAGTCACATTATATAGGGAATTTTTTTTGTACGTAACAGTTATTTTCACAACCAAGGGTCACAATTATATGGAACATATTTTGTAACTCACTGGCAATCAAGCAAGAGTCACATTTATATGGAAAGTTAAATGCACATTTGATGTTAAGTGGACAATTATGTTCACAGTAATACATTTATTTATATAGTTACCTTGTGTCTCATTAGAACAAAGGAGTCGAAAAGATTAAGCATAGGCTTTTGTATGCATTGGATGAGAGTTTGAATGATAACTAAATACAGTTTAATAGTATATACTAAATTAATTAGAATTTTTGAAAACTAGAAGGCGTAAAATAGGTAATCAAAACTTTTGACACTCATATTCTCTTTTATAAATAGGATAGATATAGATAGAAAAATACAAGCATTCTTTCACGACTTGTTATCACTAACTGTGTTATTCAGGCTAGCATGACCCATGACTATATTAGAGTTAAGGACTGGATGCATGTGAATCGTGGAGAACGTCCAAAGCCTAAATTCATTAAAGAGTTGCTGCTTTCATTGAATTTACCCGTGTTTATGATAGATTCCAGCATGAGATGATCCTTTGTCCATATGACCATTATGGGAATAGGCTACATCACGATGTGGAATTCATAGAACTTCACATAGTTTTGCATGGACAATTGATAGACAATCCCTATCTTGCTTTTTATTTTAAGTAAAACACATAATGTGTAGGAAACCTCGCGATAGACAATGTTTTAATTGAATGATTTCTTTGATAATAAAATTAACATAATAGGTGAACAAGGCTCACATATAAAAAGAAATAAATACACCATAATCAATTTGATGGCTGGCCATAATTCAGTATAGTTCGCATGAACAATTAACTCTTTGAGTAGTATTCTTACTAATGTACCTCTAATTGTTTGGTATCTTAAAGTAGTGTTTCGAAAAGTTTGTTGGCGAGAGTTGCGTAGGATGCCAATGCATACAAACACGATCTCATGCTCATACATTCACACTTTATCGCATACGCACGCACACATACACACACTCATGCATGTACTATTTTACAGATGGATTCATAGAACGCTCGTCATCCACCTTCTATTGCACCAGCTAACACTACTTCACTAGCTTCTCATCCTTCTCCGGATGCTCAGGCTTCAACTTCTACCGTTCAATGTTCTCCTTTCAGCACAAGTTCCTCTTCCTAGTCTATTCCAGCACTACGCCGAGGAGGATATTCGCAAGAATTTTGCCTAGAATTTTGGTATCTATTTGTAGCAGTGACTGACGTTGTATATTTTTTAGATATTAGAAACATGTATATTTTGGATATTCTTCTTTATGTTTGGGACTAATTAGTTTAAACATTAATCATTGCAATTTGATTATCGTGACTCTTGTGTTTTAGTTTACATTGTGTGAGATATTAGGATTACGAATTCATTTTATTATAAATTTGTGTTGTTGATTGTACAATTGCGTGGAAATTGTGAATTTTATGAAATATAATTGCGTGGGAATATGAATTTGTAAACATGGTGATTATATATTTGTATGTGAATATGACTTGTATATAGGTATGAAGAACAAACTGAAAGTGTACTAAAAAAATGGACCCACGGTTGTAACTGTTGGGGCTGATCACTTGCACCAATGGTTACAACCGTTGATGCATACATCAGCCCCAACAGTTAGCACTGTTGGGGCTGATATTTTTCTATTTTGGAAAATTGACTTGTACCAACGGTTATATTCGTTGGTGTAAATAATCGGCCCCAGCGGTTATAACCATTGGGGCTAGCATTTCTTTTTTGAATAATTAACTTCATTATTTACTTGTGTCCACAGTTTTAACCATTAGGACCGATATTTAAATTGTTGGGGCTAATGATTTATTTTTTGGCCCCGGTGGAGCCAATCATTGGGGGCACTGACGCGATATGCCCTAATGGTTTATTTTTTGGCCCCGGTGGTGCCAATCATTGGGGTCATAGTTAGGACCAGCGGTTTTAACTGTTGAGGCTAGCCTTGTTTGTAGTAGTGATATAAGGGGTGTGGTATGCATTGTGATTAAGTAGGTAGAACAACGGTGGTTAAGATAAAATTATAGGCAATGGGCTTAATTAATTCAATATGATTGCAACAGCACATAGATCATGTCCTGCACGTTGAGGATGGAACCCACGTCTACTAGCAAAAATTACTGGTCAGAATATAAGGAAGAAGTCAATAAATACACAGAAATATGGAGCCAGCCATAGATAAGAGAGCTGAAAGAGCTGTACTCTTTCTTTTTCTGGTTCCACTTCTTGTGGGATTATGGGCCGGCCCAACACAAGCTTCTGCTTGAACAGGTTTCCACTCTGTTTTCGGGTTGGGTCACCGAGAAAGATGGATCCGAAACCAATATCTGCTGCAGTCGGGTCAGGCTCCGATAAGAGTTGGAGCCTTGGATCAGAGACCGGTGGGAGGAGGATCATGGTGGTTGTGAATTCCAGCAGGGAATCCAAAACTGCGCTCCAATGGACACTATCTCATACTGTACAGAATCACGACACGATTGTCGTTGTTGCTGTAATAAAATCCACTTCAATGCAGGCTCATGGTGAGATATTTTTTTAATCATTCTGTCTGTCAATCCTTGTTCAAGTTTGTGTTTAATTTGCTACTGTCTGTTGTTACTTATAATAGTATGAATTTGCTGCAGGTGATCTATCTGAGAAGAAGAAAGATCCTAGGAATTATGCGCCTTTGTGTGCCATGAAAAAATTTTGTCAAGCCAGGAGACCAGAGGTGAATTTTATTAAATCCCCTTTTAGTACGTAATTGGTATCAAATCTTGATTTCATTTAAAACTACACAGGTTGAGGTGGAGATTAGTCTGGTGAAAGGAGAAGAGCCAGGTCCAGCGATCGTGGCTGAGGCCAAACGGCAAGCAGCGTCCCTCTTGGTACTGGGGCAGAAGAAGCGGTCGATGGCGTGGCGGCTGATGATGACGATGTGGGCCCGCCGTCGGAAGAACAGAGCAAGAAGAGCAGTGACTGAGTACTGTATAAAGAATGCTAGCTGCATGACTCTAGCGGTGAGGAAGAAGAGCAGAAGAGGTGGTGGTGGGTATCTAATTACAACCAGGAGGCACAAAAACTTCTGGCTTCTGGCGTGATCAGTGAACATTTGTTATTCATGCATGTGCGTAATTATTGTGAAGAGATTGTATGTGATAATATGCAAATCAATGCATTCTTTTTATCATTGACGTTTGAATGATGTGGGCGCTGGGCACCGATGGGACTAACAGTCGCATATCTTATCTACTTCACCATTTTTAAGTCTTGGGACTAGAATATCTGAAATCTCAGTCTCTTGTTTACTTCATTGTATTTTCTTGTTACTCAAGAACTTAGTGTCTCATCTAATTAGCGATTCGTGTATTTAATTATTGTGAAAAACTTGTAAATGACAATATGCTAAGCCATTCTTGTTATTATTGACTAGTGAATGATATTGGGCATTTGCATTGTTAACATCTAAACAAAACTTAGAAGAAACTAGAATATTTTCGTGAAACAATAATATTATTATTCCTTTTCAAAACAAAGTACCTTGGATAGATCAATGTATTAGGGACCCCGCCAGAGTAGCACAGACGAAGCGCAATACCCGAGGATATATTGAGGACAAGAGTGGCGTAGACACTGATTGATCCCTATGCCACAATACCCACCTGTTAGGGGGTGGGGTGGGGGTAAGCAATTTTAATTTGGGAAAATTGCTTGGAGGAAGCAAAATAAGTTAGGCCAATCATCCTCACCCCCAGCCCAACAACCATAACCCATAAGCCCTAAAATTAAAAAATATATGCAACCAAACCCCAAACCCACTGCCCAAGAAACCCACTTCCCAAATTACCCTTCTTCCCAATTAAAACTCAATCCATTTCCTCCCCTCTCCTCCTCCTCCCTCCTCATTCGCACCCTCCTCCTCCACGACGCCCTCCTCGGCTCAGTCCGCCTCCTCCCCTCCCCTCCCCTCCTCCCCCCTCCTCCGTAGCATCCTCTCCTCCTCCCCTTTCCCCATCCTCCCCTCCTCCTCTCTCCTCCGTCGCATCCTCTCCTCCTCCCCCTTCCCCCTCCTCCTCGACCCCCTCATCGGCTCCGTCCGCCCCCTTCCCCTCCTCCCTAACCCCCTCCTCAGCTCCGTCCGCCCCCTCCCCTCCCCTCCTTCTCTCTCCTCATCAGTATCCTCTCCTCCTCCCCCTTTCCCCTCCTCCCCGACCCCCTCCTCGGCTCCATCCACCTCCTTCCCCTTCCCTCTCCCCTCCCCTATGTGTCATCTCCGACGACCCTTGGCTTTCCGTCGGAGGAGGAGGTGGCAACGATAAGACACGCGACGTCATCTTGAATCTCGCTCACCTCGTCCTTGGAGGCATCGTCAAGCTTGTCCAAGCCCTAGGTCAGATCTTGAATAAGAGATCTCTGGAAGCTTCATCGTCGGCTTGCTCTTTGGTTTCGTCGGAAGTTCGCATCTCGCCGACCGAGGTCTTGAAGAACTTTAAGGAGATTCGGAGGCTGAGGATCGAACTTCTAGCTGGTGAGTTCGGGGTTGAAGATGGATCTCTTTTGAAATGGAAGGTTGGTTTCAAATCTGCAATTAATAGTTGTGTTATACTTGGCGCTACATCTTCGTCGTCGTCAAAATCTCAGAGCTCCAGCCCTAATTCTACTAATTCATCGGAATTATGTGGTGTTGATGATAGCAGGACAGAGGATTTATACTCAATTTGTTGGTTATTTTTCCCTTTTTAATTCAACTTCGGATCATTTTTTGTACTGCAGATTGCTATGTTGTTAGATTAATTTGTTGGTTCTTTGAAGAAAATTAGGTTGTAGGTTTGGAGAGTTGTACTCTATTTAAGGGGTTGAAATCATTTGGGGGATGATTTTGATATAATAATAGCTCAATTCTGTGTGACTTTTGGTGCCCATATGTGATATTTTAGTATGCTGTGTGACTTATGCTGCATTTAGTCACATTTTGGTATTTTGTGTGACTTTTGTGGTTGTTACGTGACATTTTAGTACTCTGTGTGACTCTTGGGGCCCATATGTGACATTTCAGTGTTCTGTGTGACTTTTGGGGCTGTTATGTGATATTTTTACATTCTCTGTGCTATATTCTTGTTACCAGTTATATATCATGCTATTAAGTATTATGTTATATTTCTACAGGTATGATTATGGCATACATGCATATTTTTTCATCAAGGCGATCCTAGAGGGAAGGGAGATAATGAACGTTGAAGCCTTGCACATGGAGTCGCATATGCTACGAGTAGGAGATTAGACTCTACATGTAACTGTAACATTTGTTTAAACGCTATGATGTAAAGGATAACTAGTTTACTAGTTGTGTGTGACATTTGTTGGATTGTTGTGTGAGCTATATGTGAAGATATGTGACCATTAGTATGATGTGTAACGTTTGGGGCTTTTATGTGACGTTTTAGTATGGTGTGTGACTCTTTCTTCTTGTATGTGACATTTTGGTATTCTGTGTGACTTTTGAGGC
>BQKN01063018.1:148018-158243 GCA_022839385.1 Asparagus kiusianus
GATCCGATTCCTGATTTGGCAGTAAACCCACTTCTGAGTTCGAGTCCGAAACCAATCTTGATTCGATCGTGATTCATCCGAGTTCGCTCTTGTTTAGATGACTCGGTGATTCCCCGAAACGTTGGTTTGATTCCGCGTGCGAGCGGATGCATTCCAATGCTTGGGTGCGATTTGTTGGCTTCGTCGCCTCGTTAACCTACTCCGTTGCGTATGGCTTGGCTTCGGCGTTGGCGAGCTAACGGTCTTGTTTGGATACGTCGCCCGATGGTCCGTTTGTCGAATTGACGTCATCGAGCTGTGCTAAGGGACCCGTAGGCAATTTTATACGCCTACACCCTGGATTAAAAATTTTAAGATCAGCAGTCAAATTCCCAAAGGACGGCTTCATTTGACCAGTTCTACAGTTGATGAGAGCATTAGAAGTGGCTAAGAACGGTCATCCTAAGATGACAGGTGTCTATCCTTTGGGGTTGGAAACAGGCTGTGTTTCTAAGACTACAAAATCTACTTGAAAAATAAAATCTCCAACCTTAATCAGAACATCCTCTAACTCACCCATCGGGACCTTTACAGATCTATCAGCCAACTGTAAGGTGCATTTGGTTAGGTTCAGTACACCTAGACCCAATTGCTGATAGACTGAATATGGAAGTAAATTGACACTGGCCTCTAAGTCTAAAAGCGCCTTATCAATGTGAGTATTACCAATGATACATGAAATGATGGGGGAACCTGGATCTTTACGTTTTAAAGGTATGGGATTTGACAGCATTTCACTGATATTGGCGGCTAAAAAGACTTTCTTTGGAACATTTATTCTCTTAGTGCACAATTCTTTTAAAAATTTTGCATAAGATGGAATTTGTTCAATTGCATCAAAGAGAGGAATGTTGACCTTAACCTGCTTGAATGTTTCTAGGATCTTCTCCTCCTGAGGAGAGTGTTTCCTAGACCTGAGTCTATCTGGAAAGGGAGCAACCAGTCTAAATCTATCAAAAGCAGGCTCATGTTCGGGTTCAGGTTCTTGGTCATCTGAGGGGAGTGATTGTTGAATAGATTCATCAGAAGGAGAAGGAGAAGGAATTTGTACAGGATCAAGAGTTTGACTTGGAGGAGTTCTCACTTGATTATCGACCTGTCTACCTAACTGAAGTGAATGGATTGCATTCACTTGGGCTTCATAGGATGAACTGCATCCTGTGTTCTTAGGGTTGACCACGGGTTGACTTGGAATTTTTTTTCTCTCTTTCACTCACGGCACTAGCTAGTTAACCAAGTTGGGATTCTAATCTAGCTATAGCTTGAGTGTTGGAGTTGAGCATTTGTCGAGTTGATTGCATGAAGGAATTTAGAGTGCTAGACGTTTGAGTCAACATATTTGTGGTTTGAGTGGAGGCCTTAATTATGGTTTCCAAACCCCTTTCCAAGACGTTGAGACGTTTATCCTGATCTGGATTGTGATGAGTCTGAATTACAGCTTGATGAATAGAAGACTGATTTTGATACGGCAGATTGGGTTGTTGAAATTGTGAATGAGAATTGAACGGAACTGTGTTTCCCTAGGAAAATGTTGGGTCGAAGCGGGAGTGAAGTTTTGAGTTCCGGGAGAATTTCCTTGATTCCATGCAAAGTTGGGATGATTTCTCCAACCTGGATTGTAGGTTGGAGAAAATAGACCATTTCTAGGGTGCTAGAATGCAGCGTTCATCTGTTCTAATGTATTGTTGTTTCCTAGGAGAGGACATTCCTCTGAAACTTGGGTAGGAGACTGACAATTATGACATCCTGAGGCAGAAACATGATTGATTTGAGCTGGAGCTCGTTCCTTAATTTCTAAAGCTTCTAACCTTCGTAGAATCATCGCCATCTTCGCTTCAGAAGCAATGTTTGACTCTAAGGAAAGACCACAAGACTTAGGTTGGGGAACTGATGAAACCCTATCATCACAGTGTTCCCATTGCATTGTTTTTTCAGAAAGACTCTCCAAAAACTCCCAAGCTTCATCAGCATTTTTCCTCATAAAATCCCTGTGGCATATTGATTCTAAGGAATTTTTTATAGAATAATCTAATCCCTCATAAATTATTTGGCACAATCGCCATTTTTCTAAACCGTGATGAGGACATTAGATGAGAAGATCTTTAAATCGGTCAAAATACTTCCAAAAAGGTTCTCCCGAGATAATTTTAAAGTTTTGAATGTTCCTCAGCTTTACCGTTTTATGAATAGGGAAAATTTTCTTAAGAAAAACGGTGACAAATTCATCCCAAGTTGAGATGGAATTTGTTGGTAAGCTGTACAGCCATTTTTTAGCTTTATCCTTAAGAGCAAATGGAATAAATCTAAGCTTAACTGCATCTTCATTTAATTCTCTCATTTTAATCATAATACACACTTCCTCAAATTTTGAAATAAAAATATATGCGTCTTCTGTTTCATTACCAAGGAATTTGGGAAGCATGTTTATGTATTGCGGTCTAAGCTTAAAATTTATTCCATTTGTTTCGGGGAGCCTAATGCACGAGGGGATTGAATTCCTAATGGGATAGCACATATCATGAAGAACGGGTGGATTAGGATGCTCCATTTCTATGATTGGTTCAAAACGAATTAATCGACGTGTATTATCCCTAATCCAAGTTTGCATACACCAAAACAATTTTTTTTATAAAGGAAAGAAAGAAAATTATTTTTTTTATGAGAAGATAAAGGAAAAGAAAAATCCTAACTAAAACAAATCAAAGCAATCACTTTTCAATCAACTCTAATTCTAGGGTTTAGCCTAACTCCACTAGACCAGCTCCTAACCAAAAACTCCTACAGTAAAAAGATTAAAGTTTTACCCAGGTAGTTAGCCAGGTAAGAATAGTACTAGAGGAAGATCAGAGATCAATTAAGTACCTCGTTCCTTGCGGAGCGCTTTACGCAACCCCTAAACCTTACCTTAGACACCAACTAATCTGAGAAAATTTAAACCGGTTCACTTAAGGATTTCTTGTTCCTTATTGAGCTCGAATCCTTAGGGGCCAATGTCTAATGAGTTTTAGAAGGCTAGGGTTTGTGAAGTGAGGAATTAGTGATTTGTGGGTTAAGGAAAGGGTGATGAAATCCCTTACCTTATCTTGATTGGGGTTTTGGCCTTAAGAATGTTTTAAGTGTGTGCCAAATCAAGTGCTACAATCACTTTGGTGAATTCCTACACTATATGAAATGCAACCCTAGAAATTAAAAGCGACTAAAAAGGATGATAAAAAGAAAATCTTTTTTATTATGGTCAACAAAAATCAAATGTGAGAAGGGGGAACATTGTTTGAGTTTATTATCTTGTTAGTTAATGTCCAAGTGAAAGGTTGATTTTATTATGGTCAACAAAAATAAATTTTTTTGTTTTTTAATTATAAGTGTCTCTAATTGTGAAGCTAACTAAAAAGGGTGGAATTGAAAACTAGAAAGAAGACTTACCCGAAAGCAATGCTCCAAATTCTTGATCTTCAATCTAAGATTTTCAAGCTCCAAGCGGTTCCTTCACAAAAAAATACACAAGTTAAAGAACTAAATTAATAAAATCCTATTTTAGCACCTTCCCCGGCAACGGCGCCAAAAACTTGATGCGGCATAAACATGTACCAAAAAGGTTGCAAGTGCACAACCGTGTCAAGTTATAGTATTTAAGATATCGATCCCACGAGGAAGGTGTTTTGTAGGAGAAAATATAAAATCGGTTCTTATGTTGTGTGCGTGACAAATAAGATTGATGAGTGAATGTGATTGTGAAGAGATTGAGATAGTGAAAATGGTGTGTAAATAGGTGCAAAGTGTAAGTGGGAGTGGATTTGAAAGAGAATGAGTATGATCAATAAGGTGAGAAGGAAAAATGAATAAAATCAAGAAACAAATAAAAAATCAAGAATGAAGAAAAAAATTCTAGAATAAAAGAAAATGTAAGAAATTAAAGATGGTGGATTCAATTATAGATATGAGTAATCTAAAATTGAACCCACTTCTTAGAAAATGGTGATTCCCTAGAGGGTTCTAGCCTAAAGGCGAATCAAACAAAATAAAAATAAACAAAAAGAAAAACTAAACCCAAGAGGGTTCTAGCCTCAAGGTGAATAGTGTAAGAAATTAAAATCTAACTACAAAATCTAAACTACAAAATAAAATTACAAGAATTAAATGCAAGAAAATAAATCTACTCTATAAGCATGAAATAAATCTAAGGCAAGAGGGTTCTAGCCTCTTGGCTATTTAACAAGAAAATAAAATCTAACTACAAGCATAGAAATAAATCTAAACTAATAAGCAATAAAAGAAAAAAGAAAAGAAATGCAAACCTTCAAATAATTCTCCATCTTCATCTTCATCTTCATTATCCAACAAAGAGAAGAAGAGAAAAAATTTAAAGTGGTGAAAAAATTATTATTATTAATTGTAATAAAAAGTTATAATTTTGGAAGGCCTTCTCAATTAAGAGTAGCCCTCCTCTCCAAAAGAAGTTATAAAAATTTTCACACCCTTAACCCCTCACTCTCTACCTCTATTTGTAGTAATCATCAATGAATATGAGCCATTGGATTTGTCTTGAGCCCCAAGCAAAGCAATCTCAACCTTTGAATTTGCTTTTTGTTCTTCTCTAGCCCAACATAGGAGGCCCATATGATTTTCAAAAGAAAATGAAAGTCCAAGCAAAGTCCGGTCTTGATTAAATTGCAGCAACCAAGTCCACATTTCCAGCAGCCAACAAATTCGGTACATGAAGCTTCATTTCATTTTCAAAACAAAATCAAGTCCGGCCCATTTGTTCTGCAGCAATTAAAAGCCTACTCAAAAGTCCGGTCCACTCATGTTAAAATCCACTCTTCAGCAGCCACGCCAACGGGTCTGGTCCACTTGTGAAATCTCTTTTTTTTTTGTTTGATGGGCTTTGGGCCTTCAAGCTCATTTGAGATTAAAGAGGTGCTTGCTTCTTTTGGGCATTTGGGACATTTGGGCTTTTGGCTTTTAAAATTCAAATATTTCATTTGGCTTCTTGAATTCCTCTTATTTCTTTATTTACTCAAGGGCCTTTGTTGAGAGATGAGATTTTTAGGATTTATTCTTCATTAACCTGTAATTAAAGATAAAAGCAATTATTAGTGGTATATTTATTCATATAAAATAGATAATGATGGTATAAAATTATAATAAAATGTGATTATCATAATACAAGAAATTAAAATTTAAACTATGAAGTATAAAAAGAAAATAAATATAAACTATAAAAGCAAGAAAAGAGAGATAATAATCTACACTTCTGATTATCACATTTATATTATATTTTTATATTCTCATTGTCTATTTTATTTAAAAATGTCACTAATAACATATTTTATCTTAATTTGCAGGTTAATAAAGAATTAGTGAATAAAAGCCTAAAAGAATTTATTTTCCTAATTTTCTACTATTAATTGAAGCCCAAATATGAAGACAAAAGAAGGCTCAAGAAAACTCAAGGATCCACGGAGAAATTGGGTCAAGAAATTAACAAAAAACCAAATTTGATGCAAACCAAACGGTCGACCAACCGATTGGTCAATCCATAGGTCAACCAATTGGTCAAGTGATTAGTTCGCAGCAGAAATATTTTTCTAGTTGAGATTTAATTCTTGTTCTCCAAGCAAAATCCAAATGTTCTCATTTATTGCTGTAGGCTATAAATATAGGTAGATTGTAAGAGTTTGAATGTGAAAGTTTTTGTAAAATCTCTATTTAGAGAGGAGGGTTACTCTTAATTGAGAAGATCTTCCAAAATTATAATTTTAATATAATTATTAAAAGAAATTTTTTGTCTCTTCATATTTTTATTTTCTTCACTTTATTTGTTGATGAAGATAAAGATGAAGATGAATATGAAAATAGGAGATTTGTCTTCAAAGGCTTGAACCCTCTTGCAATGTAAGTTTTCCTTTTTCTCGTTTATTTTTGCTTAGATATTCATGTTTTAGGATTTTATTTTTTGGTAGATTAGATTTATTTTGATGC
Source organism: Asparagus kiusianus (assembly GCA_022839385.1). Taxonomy (NCBI): domain Eukaryota; kingdom Viridiplantae; phylum Streptophyta; class Magnoliopsida; order Asparagales; family Asparagaceae; genus Asparagus; species Asparagus kiusianus. The sequence goes on from BQKN01063018.1 coordinate 154,040, forward strand.
CTTGTAGAGTAGATTTACTTTCATATTTTTATTTTTGTATTATTTTTGTGTATTTTTATTTAGTAGTATAGATTTACTTTCTTGTATTTTACTTTTTTTAGTTAGATTTATCTTTATGTTGATAGTTTAGATCTTTATTTGTTTGTTCTTATTCTTACTTTTGTAGTTAGCTTTTATTTTTCTTGTATTTTATTTTCTTTCTTTCATACTCTCTACTTTAGATTTTATCTCTTTATTTTCCAAAATGTATAACTAAAATCTTGTTGGAATTCTAGAACTGTATGATACTTTGATTTCTTTTATAATTTATAAATTGCTCTTCTACTGATACAGATGTATCTTCTTCCTTGCTTCAGGAGCTTAGCGATCCTTATGAAAGCTTGAGGAAAGATGATTCTCATGGTATCTTGAGAATAGAGGCGTGGATGAAGTTGTTGAATGCGGCAACGTCTAAGAGTACAAGAAAACTATAGGAAACACTTTGGACTTCCAGCGGTTGACCGCACATGACGCCGCGATCGACCACTAACGTGCACAGCTCAGGAAAAGTCTCTGGACTTTTCGCGGTTGACCGCGACAAACTCTGTGGTCGACCGCCAAAACCTTATAGGCGATTTTGGTTTTGGTCATTTGCTACGGTCGACCGCTGTGGGTTCTGCGATCGATCGCGAGTCGAGTTGGGCCAGACTTCTAGTTTCCTATTCGCTTTAGGTTTTGTATTTGATACATATTAAAACATGACTTTTCTAGTGTTTATTAAGAAGATTGTATTAAAAAACGAGATCGGGAGATTATTCTTTAATCTAGAGAGATTGTGAGAGGGATATTTGTAATCTATTATTTCTCATAATCTAGAGAAGGTATTTTTCTTCGACCAACTCAATTCTGTGTGTGTTTTATTTTGTCTTTTTTGCAACCCACTCTTGATAATTTCGTGATCAAGGGTGCTCGTTCAGCGACTCGTATCAAGTTGGTATCAGAGCGATTAGATCCTGTGAAGGGGATCCTGTGTATGGTTCTTACTCGATTGCATTACAAGAAGCTAGGCGAGATCCTTATTTCTTTAGAAGGGGTTCAGAGATTAAGGAAGAAGAAGATGACTGAAGGGGATAGTTCAGCGAGACTTGATGTATTGGAGAAACAGATGGAGACAATGGGTTTAACTTTCATACAGCTCATCAATCTTTTCCAAGGAAAGGACAAAAAGGAGGAATCTTCTTCGAATGGCAAGAAGAAACTTGTAGAGTCTGTTGGGAAGGGTGAGGAATCTTATTCTGATGAGGAGACCGATATTGTCAAGATTATTCCGCATCAAGGGGGTAAGGGTTCTTACCTGAATTTAAAAATAGACTTCAAGGTGGAGATTCATGTTTATGATGGGAGTGTCAACGTCGAGAGGCTTGATGATTGGGTCGAGCTGATGGAGACATATTTACCATCTATGGATATTTATTCAAGGAGAAGCTTGTGTTCGCGACTTTGAGGCTTTTGGGGCATGCATTGACATTGTGAAAATCCTATTACAAGCAGAAAAGGAAGGCGGTGTCGTGGAATAAATTCAAGAAGCTACTGAGGAAGTAGTTCTACCCGGTGGGATTCCTTAAGGAGCGTTGGTATAAGTGGTACGGCTTATGTCAAAGAGTCAATCAAACCATTCAAGAATATACCATGGAGTTCTAGCAGCAGGCGATGATCCTCAACATTGTGACGAAGGAATATTCTGTGTTTATGAAGTATATGACAGGATTGAGTGATTACATCCAGAAAGAGATGAAGTTATTCACGGTGGAATCTATTGTAGAGGCGAGCGTGAAGGCTATTTTTATCAAAGGCAAGCAAAAGAGGAGCAACGAGGCAAAGGTAGATGCAAAACAAGCTGGAGGTGAGTCTAGTGGTTCTTAATCTAAAGAGGAGAAGAAGAAGGGTGATCCAAGAAAAGTAGGGCTGATTTGTAGTCATTGTGAGAAGACAGGGCACGTAGCTGATCGGTACTGGAAGAAATATCCCCATCTCAAGCCAAGGGAGTTAAAGAATGAGGAGAAAAAGCATACGTGATAGCTTAAGTTCCGAAAGAAGTCCCGGGGATGATAGAGTCCAACAATAGTCTCAACCTTATGATGGGAAAGTAAGCCACAAAAGAGGATGACGATCCTAGAGAGCAGCTTTTTGTTCTTAAATTACAGGTGAAGACCAGTTTGGTAGATACCATAGTTGATCCAAGAAGCAAGAAGAATTTAATATCCGAGGCCTTGGTGCAGAAGCTGGGTCTGAAGACAGTCAAGCATCTAAAGCCCTATATCCATTAGGATGGATTCAGAAGGAGACGGAAGTGAGTGTAGTTGATCAATACCCTTTCAGATTTGTGCTCCATGAGTCGTATATTAACGAGGTCACGTACAACGTAGTTCCATTGGATGTTTGTCAGGTTATACTGATCAATCCCTATTTGTGGGATATATATGCAATCTACGAGAGGTAGGCTCAGAAGTACACATTCTCCAAAGATGGTGAAAAGTTCATATTTCAATCGACATCTTTTCCGAAGGAAACAAACTTGGTGGCGGTGAACCAGGTGAAGAGGTTAGTGAATGCAAGCAAGAAGTTTATTACGCTATGCATTAGTTCTTATGAGGAGCCACTGAAAGAGGGTTACAATTTGGAGAGGAAGGTGACTACGATGAGACCCGAGATAAAGGAGTTGTTTCTGATTGGACATTGAGACCAGATTCCTAGCAAGGCCAAGTGGTTTAAGAAAGAAGGAGGGACTCGTGAGTTCCCTCCACTTCAGTTCTAACTTGAACAGAACTTTAAGTTCCTAAAGGGCGGAGCTATGATACAGGTGTATCTTCTTCCTTACTTCAGGAGCTTAGCGATCCTCATGGAAGTTTGAGGATAGATGATTCTCATGGTATCTTGAGAATAGAGACGTAGATGAAGTCGTTGAAGGTGACAACGTCTAAGAGTACAAGAAAAACTGTAGGAAATACTTTGGACTTCCAGCGGTCGACCGCACATGACGCCGCGGTCGATCGCGAACGTGCACAGCTCAAGGAAAGTCTTTAGACTTTTCGCGGTCGACTACGACGAACTCTACGGTCGACCGTCAAAACCCTATAGGCGATTTTGGTTTTGGTTGTTTGCTATGGTCGACCGTTATGGGTTCTGCGATCGATCGCGAGTCGAGTTAGGCCAGACTTCTAGTTTTCTGTTCGCTTTAGGTTTTGTGTTTGATACATATTAAAACATGACTTTTCTAGTGTTTACTAAGCAGATTGTATTCAGAAACGAGATCGGGAGATTGTTCTTTGATCTAGAGAGATTATGAGAGAGAGATTTGTAATCTATTATTTCTCATAATCTAGAGAAGGTATTTTCCTTCGACCAACTCAATTCTGTGTGTGTTTTCTTTTGTCTTCTTCGCAACCCACTCTTGATAATTCCATGATCAAGGGTGCTCTTTCAGCGACTCGTATCACCTACGTTTAAAATGATAATGTTTAGAATAATCAATTAGAAAACTAATTGGTAGAAGAAGAATTTAATAATCTACACTTATCTTGAACGGTTTGATAGGTTATGCTTATGAATTCTAGACTTAATATCTAGTTGTGCACTTATAACTTAGATATTTCTGATCACCTATCAACTACTGTAAGGATCGTGAATTTTGATACTAGTTAAAATAATTTTCTAGTATTTAATTATGATTTTTAAAAGAGTATTTATATTTTTCTCAAATTTCTACAATTTTCTATGATTTAAAGTCTAAGTATTATATTTATTTAAATAATTTAAATATTTATAAATTTATTTAGTACAGTAAAAATTTCTAAAATTTATCCATTGTGTTACCGATACTATTACGTATCATTTTGAATAATACGTGGTATTACCGTTATTATTACATATATTTTCATATAATATGTTGTATTATTAATTACGTATTATTTGTATAATTTATTATATTATTTCTATCGTTACATATTATCTGTCGTATTAATATAACTGGTACATTTTACTGTGTATATAATTATTCCATAATTATTTTATTTTAAAAATAAATAAATATATTTTATTTATTAATTAGTCTTATTTAATTGTACAATATGGGTATATTTTGACTATTTCGTATCAACTGTTGTATTAGCATAACATGTATGTTTTTATTTGTAGATAATTATTCTGTAATTAGTTTAATTTTTAA
>BQKN01063018.1:168243-185215 GCA_022839385.1 Asparagus kiusianus
ATATATATATTGGTTTGATAGTTTTCAAGTTTTAATATGAAACAATTGAATACAATTGAAAATATATTTCTTGTTTCGTACTTATATGCATATATATGATTTCATCAATATCAATTTTATTTAGTTCAATGAAATCATGTTTATTGTTTCTGAAAAGTTTGCAAAATATGCAATTTCGTGAAAATATTATATTCTCAGTTTTTGGACTTAACAATAATCATATACATCTTTTATTAAGTCTACAAAATCATTTTGTAATGTTTCAAAACATAGTTAAGCTAAAATATCAAAACTCATGTGTTTACATTTTCATGTTTTGGACTATTTTGTAAAATGATAATATTTTTGTAGCATGTTTATTATCATGTTTACAATCATTTTCCAACGTTTTATATTTTTTTGATTTTATTTGCTGTTTTTAAAAGAGGTTTAAAAATTAGATTTCTGTTTAAAACAGACAGTGTGCATATCTTGAGTCGACTCATGGACAATGTTGAGTCGACTCATAAACTATTGAGTTGTTTACATTTTTTTTCTGACGAGTTGACTCACAACATCAATGAGTCGACCCATCAGGTTGAGTCGACTCATGCCTGTTATAAGTAGACTCACAAACTGTGCTGAAAAGTGTGTTTTGTTTCTGCTGAGTCGACCCATGACTTCATGAGTCGACCCATGCATGATGAGTCGACTCATGAATTTTATGAGTCGACCCGTAAGTTGGTTTTTAGCCTGTAACGGCTACTTATGAGTCGACTTATGAACAGTACCGAGTCGACTCATAACGCTGTAACGGCTATATTTCCAGATTGTACTATTTTTGGATTTTTTGTCTTTTTGCCTTATTTTATCTTGGCTTTTGGGTTCCCATAAATACCCCCACATATCCTCAGTTCTACATAACTGAAGAGAAATGTTTTAAACAAGTTTAACAAGGGTTTTAAAGTTTGTTTAGTGTGTTTTAAAAGAGTTTGTTTGTGAAGAAGTTTCTCACAAGTGGAGGAGATCATCTACATTATTTGAGCTTCATTTTAATCCATCTCTCTATCTTATTTTTCAGAGAAGAATTTCTAAAGTCAATACTAGCTTTGTATTAATTATTTATTATTTATCATTTTCATCAAGCTAGGGTTTACATTGAGTTTATGATTGATTTTCTCATTGCTTACACACACAACCATTGAGCTTATTGTATTCTCATACTTAGTATAATTTGGGTTGTAGGGAGTTGTAACAATTGAGAGTGAGCCTACATTGTGTTCTCATCTATTGTAGAGAACAATTTATTTGTATTGTGAGCCTAATTGTGAGTTGCACATTGTATTACACTTGGACACCGAGAGAAGTGGTTGGTGAGAGACGGGGTCGGTTCCAAGAGGAGTGGGGTTGGTAGTAAAGCCTAGGGAGAGGTGATAATTCTGAGCACTTGAGGAAGGACACGGGCTAGAGACCAACACTTAGAGGGTGTGGAGTGTAGTTACATTGTGAGATTGTGAACGTTGATCGGTGAGCGTTAAAAACCGATATTGTGTGGTGTAAATGTTATTCGGGTGAGCGTAGAAAACCCGGTTGTGATAGTGGAGATCTACTCGAGGTGAGGAGCGGAGATGTAGGTCGTGGGGACCGAACTCTGTAAACATATCATTTGTTTGTGATTGCATTGGCGCACTTATTTTCATGTTTATATCTTATATCGCATTTGTATATTGCTTGTTGCTTATATTGCCCACTATCTAGTTTAGTTTGTTTACCCTTGTGTTAATTTATATATCCTTGCATATATTTCATCATATATCTTTTTGCTAGAATATATCTCTTTGTTCATATTACATATTCTTGCTTATAACATACTGTATATCTCTTGTAAGAATAATTTATTAATAAGTTTTAATTGGCATAAAATCAGATTAGATTAGCATAAGACCCTAATCACCCCCCCACTAGGGTCTAACAATAAACACCATGGGCCATATCATGTATGTCATCTATCAAAGGATGTACCCTACTCATGGGTAATCTAACATAGGAGCAAAACTACAACTGTAAGACAAATATATACGTGTACATCTCCATGTACAATAGCGATACTTTTGTAAGACTCGCACAATACTATGCGGATATCGGATACAATCCTCCTTATTCAATCGCTCTACGGCAATAAGTTTTATCTCCCTATTCTAGATACACAAAATAACGATACTTTTATAAGGCTCGCACAATCTTATGAGGATATCGGATACAATCCTCCTTACTCAATCGTCCTTACAACAAATAGATTTTATCTCTCTATTTTCTAATATGCTCATTAGTCTAGTGGTAATATGTTTTATCTTCCTATTTTCGGATATGCTTCCAGATGATTGTACAATAGTGAATAGGCATCTCAGCCCAACCCAAAAAACATATACCGATCATCTTCGAATATTTGGTACAACCAAGGTCTCATTACGGGAAAAACATCCAAATACTCATCGTGTGGTACAACTGAAATATCGTTACGGGACAAACCTCCACAGAGGATCCATAACTAATGAGCAATACTTTAATATATATTAATTCACTTTCATCAACTCAACAAGTGTCAAAACAAAATAAACTAAGTGTACGTGCATATATCTCAGTATGCGTGTCCATATCTGGTGTTCACCATCATCCCAGGTATTAAAAAACTCTTAAGCATCGTAATATAACAATACACGATCGAGAACCTCTCTCGAAAATCAAAATAATTTATCACAAAACATGCACAGGCCACTGCGAGACTGGCGGTCAACCGTAGAGCATGCGACGATCAACCGACCCGCAACCAGAAGCCTCTCAGGCCTCGAACTGGCAAGCGGTCGACTGCAAGGTGTGCGGTGGTCGACCGAACGCGATATTTACAGAATGTGCAGGTTTTTGCATAGATTGTGTTCGTGTCGTGATTTTGTGATTTAAACTTGTTTAATTCATACTGAAACATATATGGAGCATTATGAACATCAAAATATCATCTCTAAAAATTATCAAACACTAATAACATGATTAATTATAAAAAACATGCTTAAACCTTTAAATATGCATGAAACATCACTATGATGATTAAACTTATATAATCTCATTTAAACAACATGAAATGTTAAAACATGATAAAATATAAATATGAACAGAAGGAAAATTTGTGATTACATTTCATGTTTTGTGAATATTTACTGTATTTGACATGTCGACTTTTATTGTTCCTGGTTGTATTGAGAACCCTTAGTAGTTCATGACTTAGTGGCCTCGTGTGTCATGAACAGACTTAGTGACATGTGTGGGTGTATTGACTAAATTTAGGTGGTGAACTTGAGATATTGTAGACTATGATTGTTGACTTAGAAAAACGAGAAGAGTTGGGATGGGAAAGTCTTTGTTCATGTGATCAGATGTGGCTATTGATGTATCTTCCAGGCTCGCGCCAGTGAATTCATATAGTCACTGGGGTTGGTTTGTTAGGCTAAAGTAAATTTGTGTAGTCACCTTAGTCCATGACCAGTTTCGTCACCCGAGCTTTGCCTGAGTTTGAACCAGGCTAAAATCAGATTGCGTGTAGTCCTCTAATCGATTAGTGTAGCGGTATTGGATGTGCTTAGAGGATTTGTGAACAGTTAGTTATCTGGTGATATGAATGTTGACTTTATGTGAGATGTGGACCAACGAGTTTTAGGATGGCTAGTTACATGACCTCGTTTCTTGGCTAAGTATGAATTCCTGTGAGATGCAGGTCGGTTGTATTTTCTTTTCATACATAGATTAGGATTAATATTTAATTATCTACAATTTGAGACATATGGTATATAAATGAGGGTTTCCTTATTTGGATTATTTTGCTCGACGTACTATATCTATTGTTGAAGATTTTTAAGTTTTAATTCTATCTAGTTGTATGACCTTGTTACTTGGATGATTGTTCTGATCGCTAGTTGCATGATCGACTTGTTACTTGATTGATTTGGTTGAATTTCCAGTTGCACGTCCTTTTGTCATCTCTATCATCGTATCGTTTTTTGCTTGGATTTTCATTCATTCTATTTGTTTTGTAGGATCTTACCGTGTGCTATGCACTCTAACGTACACATGTTTTCTCTGGTGTACGTCAGACTTAGAAGAAGAATAAGTCAGCTTGGAGATGTGCCAGAGCCAGGAAATTCTCAGTAGGAGTGTCTTGCAGATAGAGTTGAAGAATAGGCCGCACTTCAGTATCTCGTCTTATTTGATGATCCTTATTGTTTTTGTAGTCTTTTCCCTTCTAGTTTTATTGAACAATGTATTTCATATTTCTTCAGTATTCATTTGTTCAGATATGTATAAGGGCATGTGACCCGAATATTATGTTTTGGATGATATTCATTTGTGATATGTATTATTTTATTCTGTATTGTTTATTATATTCTTGCTAACTGTAATCGGGGACCTGTGATTTCACATTGTATTTATTTCTTAACGCTTTGCGTATTAGGTTGAGGACGAATATTTATTTTTATTTATTCTCCTTGGTCTGATACGTCGCGGGCTTGTTCACGTTCCAATTCTCGGTATTTTGGGAAGCGGGGCGTGACAAAGACCAAGTCACCTTTTTTGAAGGTTCGTTCTCTGACTCTCCTATGAAGGCCCTTGAAATCCGTGATAGGTAGATCTCGATTCTTTACTGAGCTTGAAGTCTCAGCTCATCTAGTGCTTTTAGTTCTTGAAGGCACTTTTGATGATGTTCTTTGGTTGTCATCTTCTTGGTGATAACGGTTCTAAGTGATGGTACCTAAATTTCTAGTGTGATCTTGACTTTACATCCATAGACCAAGGAAAATGGCATCGAGCCAGTAGGGGTGCAAACTGTTCTTCGATAAGCCATAAACATACCCCAAGTTTCTTGTCCTAATCTCGTTTGTTAGAGGAGACAAACTTCTTCCGAATTTTGATGATAGTTTTGTTGAAAGCTTCAGCTAGACTATTAGTAACTAGGTTTTATGGCATGGAAGCCGTATCTTGAATTCTAAACTTATTGTAGAATTTGAAGAATGGTCAACTAGTGAATAGAGGACCATTGTCATGCATGATTCATCTAGGAATGCCAAATCGATAGGTCACGTGATGTCTCAAGAATTTGATCACTTGAGATATCTTGACTTTTTTGAGGGAAACAACTTCAACCTATTTGTAGTAGTAATATTTAATGGCTAAGACAAATTGATGGCCTTTTGCAGACGGTGGGCTGATTAGCCTAGTGATGTCCATACCCTATGCTTCGAATGACCATTAGGCAATGGTCAGATGTAACACTTCCGGAGGTTGATGTAGAAAATCAGCATGGACTTGACATGCATGACATCGTTTAGCATATGCTACCACATCTGCTATCATTGTTAGCTAGTAGTAACTTAGATGACAAAGTCAATACTGAAGTTTGGACCTGGTTGATGAGCACCACATGCATTGATGTGCGCTTGCTTTAATGCTTCTTAAGCTTCACTTGGTGATAAACATCGGAGCAGTACACCGTCGAAAGACCACCTGCATAACATCTACGTAGTAGAATTATAGAAGAAGCGCAAAGCTCTTCTTTGATTAGAGATGATTGCTTTAGAATATTAGGTAGTATCCTATGCAAGATGTAGTTGATGATCGGGAACAACCAATCATTGTCTTCAAAATGAGTTGGCATGACATGCACTTCGTTAGCCTTGAGAATTTGCTCTAGGAGCATAGTTGATAGCTGGCCACTATAATGCGCTTAGTAGATTTAGGAGCCAAGATAAGTGTGGCTGTAAGGGATACTAAAGCATCTGCATGGGTGTTCTCAAGGTAGGCTATATAGTTTATGTAGAAACCTTCAAAAGATTGAGCAAGCTTCATCACGGCTTTGGGGTAGGGTATGAGGTTGTTGTGGTGGATCTCATATTCTCCTCTGATCTGATTAGCGATCAGTTTGGAATCACTGTGGCCCTCAAGGTATTTGACACCTATATCTTGAGAAACTTGCAGGCTGACTATAAGGGAATTATATTTGGCTACGTTGTTGGAACTTGGCTTGGTCAATGTATAAACCCGAGGTAGGACATGTCCATAGGGATCGATCAACACTAACCCCACTCCTATGACAATTGCTCCCTTGTGGTTACGTCTTGACACACCATTGAAGTACAATTGCCATATCTGATGGTCTAATATTATATTCGACTCAAGGACTTCATCCAAAATGTCTTTGTAGAGTTTAGAAGACTCGGGGATGGGATGTTCCACCAAAAATTTGTCTATCACTTGAACTTTGACTGCTTTTTAGGATACGAATGTCATGCCGTACCGCGAGAGCAATATCGTTTATTTTGCTAACCACGAATTCGGTGACCCAAGTTTTTTTCATGAGTATTCATAGAGGATTAACTCTTAAAATGACATAGATGGAGTGGTTGATGAGGTAGTGTCGCATCTTCTGAATTGCAAAGACTAATACCAAACATTCCTTTTTGATTGGATTGTAGCGATGCTCAACACCAATCATAGTCTAGCTGAGGCAATAATGGCTTGTTCATGGCCATTATCATTCTTCTGAGCAAGGTGTGCTCCAAGAGAATGGTCAATTACCCTAACATAGATAAGGAATGGTAATGGTTTACCTGATACTGGTGCGGCTAAAACTATTGGCTTTATGAGATATCCCTTGATCTTAATGAAAGCTTCTTAGCAAGTGTCGTCCCTAATGAACTAAACACCTTTCTTCATGAGTCTTTGAAATGGTTGAAATTTCCTATACATGTTCGCAATAAACCTATGGATATAGGCTAATCATCATTGTTGACCTCTGAGTTCTTTAAGATTTCTCGGAGTTCATATCTTTTGGATGACATTCACTTTTTCGGGGTTGACATGTATTCCTTTGGATGTTACAATAAATCCTAAAAATTTGCCTAATGATACCCCCATGAAGGATTTGGCTAGATTCATCTTGAGCTGGTGTCTTTGCATAATTTTGAACACTATCCTCAAATCACCGACGTAGTCTTGTTTGTGAAGACTTTGGATTATGAAGTCATCAACTAAGCACTCTACTATTTTGTGAAAATATTCACAAAAGATAATGTTCACAGCGTGTTGATAAGTTGCTCTGGTATTTTTTAGACTAAAGGGCATTATTGTATAACAAAATACCCCTAAAGGTATTCTGAAGGTTGTGTGCTTTTGATCATTTAGATGCATTTTGATTTTATTGTATCTAGAGAACCCATCCATGAATGACATCCTCTCAAAACTACACATATTGTCAACCATGACATCCATAATAGGGAGAGGAAATTCATCTTTTAGGCAAGCGAGATTGAGATCCGAGAGATCGATGCAAATTCGAATCTTGCCGGTCTTTTTCATCACCACCATGATGTTGGCTAACCAATTGAGATGTTGTTTTTCACGGATGAACCCATAATGAGTTTGAAAATTTCATTTTTAATTTGGCTCCATCAACTTAGAATAGAAACATCATTGTTGTTGCTTGAACTGCTTAACACTAGGGTTGATGATAAGGTAATGTACATCCACGTTGGGATCTAGACCTAGCATTCCTTCATAACTTTAGGCAAAGACATCAATGTACTCTTGAATGAGAACCATGAGTTCTTCCTTTTTAGTAGATGATAAGCTTTCACTAATGAAGATGAGTTTGGGTTGATTTCATCACCTATGTTGATTTGAACCACTTTAGCCTTGGTGAGTGATTTGCTAACCTCGAAATGTGACTCACATTGCTTCTTAAGTTGCTTTGCCCATGTATCATTTTTAGGATCTTCAAACCCTTCAGATTTATTACGGCCGATGGTTAAGTCATATGAGACCATATTAGCTATGAATTCACTATGCAAGACTCTAAGAATGATGTCAGAATCCCAATTGGACATATCTAAAGAACTGCTTAGAAAATCATTAGATACTAGTCCTATTTATGGTTCGGCTTTGGGAAAAATGTAATCGAGTCCTTTTTTAGTTCGATTGTAATAATCAAAAACTTCACCTTTCGATGTAAAGGGGATCAAAGAGACTCTTAGTCCTCTATTAAAATTCAACCCTTGTTTTACAGTTAGGCCATAACTTATTTTTGCTATAATTTGTTGAGACTGCTGGATATATCAGAAGAATTCCAATACTCCTTTAACTTCTTCATAAAAGTGTGATTTGTGAGGTTATGTCTCAACTTTTCTGTAGATGATTGGATTTAGGATGTTCCCTTTAGGTAAGACCATGAAAGTGACATCCTTTAAGTTGTCCAGTTGCTTGTAAGCAGAGAACGACTCGCTTATCGGCATATGCAATACCGGTTCTAAAGCTAGCCTAACCATCAGATTTTTAACTCTAGAGTTATCAAACTCAAAGTAAAGAGTAGTCATAAGCAAACACTTCTTCATTATAGATCCAATCTGTAAGTGCTCTGATACCAATTGGAAGCACCCAAAAGGGGGGTGAAAATGGTTTATGCTAATCTAATCCGATTTATACCAATTTAAAACTAATTAACAAATATCCTAGCAAGAATGATATGCAATAAGATATATATGCAAGGATAAGCAATATAAACAAGGGTGAAACACGATAAACAAATACAAACGATATAGTGGATGAATTATACAAAAGAGAATGGCGATAGAGAAAAACTAAAAATAAGGCACAAGCCAAACTCAAACACAATCAAATGATCACGGAGTTCGGACCTTCTACCCTACGTCTCCGCTCCCCACTCCCGAGAAGAAATCCACTATTACACCGGGTTTTCAACGATCACCCAAAAACGTTTACACCTCACACTCGGTTTTCTAATTCGCCGAAAACTTTACAATCACTCATAATATAAACACACTAACTACCATCTCAAGTATTGGTCTCTACCCCATGTCTCCCTCAAGTGTTAGGAATTACAACCTTTCTCTAGGCATTACCACCTACCCCACTCCTCTTGGAACGATCCCGTCTCTCACCACATACTCCTCTTGGTGTACTAGTGTAATACAAAGTGAACTTCACAATTACGCACTCTAATACACTTAACACCCTCTAAGTGTTGGCCTAGCCCATGTCACCTTCCTCAAGTGTTTGGAATTACCACCTCTCACTAGGCTTTACTACCGACCCCACTCTTTTTGGAACCGACCCCGTCTCTCACCAACCAATTCTCTTGGTGTCCAAGTGTAATACAAAGTGCAACTCACAATTTAGGCTCTCTACAAAAAAATGTTCTCTAAACAAGGTGAGAACTCGATTAGACACAACTCAATGTCACAAACCCCACAACCCAAATTATACTATGAATGTAAATACAATAAGCTCAATGGTTATGTGTAAACAAAGAGATTCAATAAAACAATTAAACTCAATATGAAATCTAGCTTACGAAATTAAGATCAAACATATAAAATGCTAGAATTGAGTTTAAGAAAAACTTCTCTATAGATCAAGAGAGAGGGAGAAGAGTTGGATGCTCAAACACCGATGGATGATCTTTCTCAAGCTCTTGTGAAATTGTTTTCACAAAACAAACTCTCAATTGCTTAAAAGCTTTTTAAACAAACACTAAACAAAACTTTAAACCCTTGTTAAACCTTCTTAAAACATTCTCTTGGTGTTATGAAAGATGAGAGCAAGGGGGGGTATTTATACCCACTCAAAACTTCAGCAAAAACCCGAAGGAAATGACCAAAAACCCTCACAAAAACGAATCTGGAAAATAGCCGTTACTGTACAACGGTAACATTTATAAGTCCACTTGCATTTGACTTAGTATAAGTCAACTTGTATTCAACTTACAATAAGTCGACTTGAAAGTTCACGTAAGTCGACTTGCAGAAGAAAATTAACACATAAGAATCTGCCTATAAGTCAACTTGAATTCAACTTATCATAAGTCGACTTGTAGTCATGAATAAGTCGACTCAACAAAGGAAAAAATGCATATTTCAGAGCATTTCATAAGTCGACTTGTCAGGGTTATAAGTCGACTTATAAACATGCACAGGCACAGTTCATGCGAAAACTGGTTTTTAAAGTGCTTGAAAAATAACAAATAAATTCAGAAAAATATAAAACTTTGAGAAATGATTGTAAACATGATAATACACATGTTACAAAAACTGGTTTTCAAAAAGCATCTCCCAAATGAGAAATCTCTTCATTTTGTAAAATAGTCCAAAACATGTAAATGAAAAACACTTGTTTTTGACATTGGACATAAACCAACTTTTAAAACTTTGTGAAATGTTTTTATAGACTTGATAAACTATGTATAAACTGATATTGAAGTCTACAGACTAATAAAATAACGTTTTCATAAAGACAATAGAATATGAAAATAAAATGTGTGTGTATATAATATTGACCTCAGAGTACTTAACACACATAATATAAAACCTAATCTATTTACCTAAGCAATGATCTTGATCTTCAATAAGCTCTTCTTGGTAAACTTGCGGATGAAGCTTGAACTTGGATCTTCAACTTGAATTGCATTGCTTCACTCTACTATTCTGCCAACCTCCACTGGATATGATCGTGAAAGCTTGATTCCATCCATCCTCCAACGTATTGTTTGTCTACAATAAATAAAAAAACACAAACACTAAACAAATAATATTAGTTAATTGTTTGTTAATCATCATTAAAACAAAAGGACCCAATAATCTCCCCCTTTTTGATGATGACAAACAATTTACATAAAGATATATATATGCATGAAAGAAAATGAATATACAAATTATAATTATAATGCATATAACAAAACAATATATACTCACAATATTTCTCCCCCTTTGACAACATCAAAAAGAGGAAAACAGAAGAATGAAGAGAGCGAAAGCTCCCCCTATAAATAAGCATGATGAGTATAAAAACAAATATAGGGATTGCTCCCCCTATCAAAATACCATATGCAATAAAACGATATGGCAAATATGTGAGCAAATATAAATGAAAAAATATGCTAAATATCACTCACATACAAGAGGACAATGCGAACACATATAGATATGCCATTGAAAAAATGGTGTGTCTCAAAACACAAGCCTAAAATCCATGTATAAAAATAATAGATTTTATGAAATCAAAAGAAAGAAGAACATGAGTATCATGCAAAAAGTTTTTAAATGAAAACAAATCACTCAAATGAAATCATAAATCACAAGTAAATCACATAAGAAAGAAATCAATATCAAAATGGCAAGAGAGGCAACCGTATTAAGCTCTTAAGCTTGTTTCAACCCATGTAAACATTTTAGCACCCGATAAACATGATTTGGGAATAAACACCCAATAATCCCGGGGGGTTATACAAACTCAAACCTCTCAACAAAAATCGAAGTTAATAAAATGAAAACAAAAGAATTGACCAAAAGAAAATTGTTTTCATTTACAAGAATTTCAAAACATTTTTCAAAACCAAGACATGAAAAATAAAAACACTAAAATTCTTGGTTTAAAAAAATCAAACATGTTTTGGTACCCAAGTATTCTTGGTACCAAAAGGTTTAGAGACATGACCCCTATCAATTAAGCTCAATGTCCTAGGGTTATGAACCCTTTTGGGCGCATGTGGTGCATGAACACGGTCAAAGCAAAAATTATGCAAATGACCTTTCCGGTTGTAATAAGTGCAATGAAAGAGACCCATTTGATTTTGTTGACCATAAACATGTGCACGAGAAATATTTGCAAACATAGATGGTCTTTTAAGATTATTTTACAAATGTAAATTATTTTGAAACAATGTTGGTCTACTTGAAATATTTTGCGATTTAGAAACTTTTCACAAATCAAAACAAAACTTAGCTAAGTGACCAACTCTACCACAAAAATCACAATGATAAACATTAGCATGCTTATGATGAACAATGGGTGCATGTGTGTGTACATGTGATGAAGAAACTTGATGAGATGCACAATGAGCATTAGTATTCTTATGTTTGTGTGCCATAGCAAAATTTAGCAATATGGCCTTTTCGGCCGCAAATAGAACACTTGTAAACTTTGTTATATATGTGTGCATAATGAGTGGATGATTTTGCATTAGACTTGACACACATATCCACAAGTTTTTTATGATTAATCATGCATGAATTAAGAGTTAAATCTAAAGAGGTAATACGATTTTTAACATCATTCAACTCATCATTAGTCACATATGCATTAACATTAGAAGTAGAGCATAAATAGTCATTTATGAAAGAAACAGTATCATTTTTTATGTTCTCTACTTCTAACATGGCATTATTTTTAGCATGAGATAAGCTAGTGATGGATGATGTTAATTTTTTATTTTCCAAATTTAACAAGTCATTATTTTTTTAAGCATGATATTTTCTTTTGTAATGACATCAAATTTAGAAGCTAGCTTCTCATTATCGGATTTCAAATCAACATGCTTGCTTTTTAAATTTACATAATTATGATGCAATTTGTTGTAGGCTTTCATTAATTTCTCATATGCACATGCGAGATTAACTATAGATGATTCACTATCGGGTTCAGACTCGTAAACCTCGCTAGGGCTATCACCTAGTGGCCGTGTGCATGATGCTCCATTGGAACTTGAAGAGGAAGCCTCTAAAGCTTGTCGGATAGCCTCCAAGTCCCCTTGATGCGCTTCTATAAATTTTCATAATGTGTAAGTTCTATCAAAATGAATAAATTTATTAGAAAAGGATGACTCAAAAGCATTAAGAAAATATTCTAACAAAAGCTTGTTCATGTTAAACATTCTTTTATCATTTTTACTCTACTTGGATTTTTCTGAAGTGGGTACAATATAAGCATATTCAATAACTTCCCATAAATCAAATTGTCTAGATCTAACAAAAATATTAAATCTAGAATACCATTGGTCATAGGAGAAATTATCTATTCTAGGAGCAACATTAGGGTCATAGCCTAAACAAGGTGCACAATGCATATCCAACATTATAAATATGTGTAAGCAAGATAACAATAAATCTATAAACTGGATTAGAATAAAAAGATAACTTGGATCTTTAACTCAAGGTGGTTAGACCTTAAATCAAAGAGCACCAAGCTCTGATACCAATTGAAAGCACCCTAAAAGGGGGGGGGGGGGGGCCAATAGGATTTATGCTAATCTAATCCGATTTATACCAATTTAAAACTAATTAAAAAATATCCTAGCAAAAATGATATGCAATGAGATATATATGCAAGGATAAGCAATATAAACAAGGGTGAAACAAAATAAACATACAAACGATATATTGGATGAATTATACAAAAGATAATGGTGATAGAGATAAACTAAAAATAAGGCACAAGCCAAACTCAAACACAATCAAATGATCATGGAGTTCGGACCTTCCGTCCTACGTCTCCGCTCCCCACTTCTGGGAAGAAATCCGCTATCATACCGGGTTTTTAATGATCACCCGAAAATGTTTACACCTTACACTCGATTTTCTAGTTCACTGAAAACTTTACAATCACTCACAATATAAACACACTAACTACCACATAAAGTGTTGGTCTCTAGCCCATGTCTCCCTTAAGTGTTAGGAATTATAACCTCTTTCTAGGCATGTGACGCCCCTGGGTTCACACACGGCTGCAGTCCGAGGTGAAACCATGGATGTCAAACCTGCCATGCACCACACCGTGCAGTAACACGTTTCACCATCACAATCACTATCTCTCTAGTGGAGTCGACAACAGGTGTAGGTACAAAGCAAGTGAAAAGTGAATCAACAATACTAGATAAAATGATAGAACACAATACATCTCATCAACGAAATAAACTGTAGTACATAGTCAAGTTTGAAATGAAATAAACTGGAGTTCTTACAAGTCTCAAAATACAGCAAGTCTGAGTAAAGGAAATTAAGGCAACACAGCCTTTACAACTCTAGAATAAACTCTCAAATGTCTGACAACACTACAGTGGAGCCTATAGAAAATAATACATAGATAACGTAAAGTTGAACACTAAAGTAGTCCGCTATCAACCTACGGCTCTCCGTGCTCCTGGCTCGTGACCTGAAAAGGGGGAGGGACAACGAGCGTCAAAGCGCTAGCGAGCAACATCACAACCAACCCCAAGGGATAGGGCTCGTTGTATATGAAAATACAATAATATATGATAGCATTAAATCATCATACAAACAGATATGGGTCTTAGTACTTAGGGAAATACAACACGAGCATAGGTACGTCGAGCGAAATAATCCAAACAAGGAAACCCTCATGTATATACCTTGTATCTCAAATTGTAGATCCCTAAGCACCAAGCCCGAAGTCTAATACATGAACAATAAAGAAAAGATAACAATCCCATTTCTAATAATAAACACATCTATGCCAAAATCTCGTAGTCGAAAATAAGTGTTGTGCACAGCTCATGCCACTATCATGTCCAACTACATAAAAATGTCATACTCAAATACCTAAAAGTATATGGTGCTCAAGGTTCAGCAAAAATTGCCCAACACGGGGTCTTTAGTCGCTTATAGTCCAACACGAGGACTTTAGTCGCTTATAGTCCAACACGAGGACTTTAGTCGCTTATAGTCCAACACGAGGACTTTAGTCGCTTATAGTCCAACACGAGGACTTTAGTCAACTATGAGGTTACCATTAGTAATAGAGTGTCCAATCAACTCTTATACGCCTTGCTATACAATTCTAAACTTTGTATCAGGATAAAGTCATCTCACATGTATCACATATGAGTTCAATCTATATGAGTGTATACAGCATGCGATTAAACAGAAACACGAAGAAAATAGGAAAATCTCGGATGAGTCGACTCATGCTCACTGATGAGTCGACTCAAGCCTCATGGGTCGACTCGTGACCAATAACGAGTCGACTGAACAGAAGGTAAATGGCAACAGGAAACAACTTCGTGAGTCGACTCATGATTTTTATGAGTTGACTCATAGTTCATGGGTCGACTCGTATATTGACGAGTCGACTCAACAGAAGCAAAAAGGAAATATCATAACACTTCGTGAGTCGACTCATGACAGGTCATGAGTCAACTCAACCTGATGAGTCGACTCATGATGAGTCGTGAGTCGACTCACGGGCTGAAATCTGCATATAACGAACTGGAACTTGATCTAAACGTTCCCCATCTCGATTCTTCTGATATACAACATATCTAACCTTCAATTTTACCCTATTATACAGTAAGAAAAACATATCTATCATGGGAAACGATCTCTTATAGTTTAGATCTAACATTTAGCCCTAAACATGAAGGAAAAACATTAAACCAATATAAATACTCATGTTTTTATCCTTTAAACAAAATTCCAGATCTGGGTTTTTATTAAAAACTGGTTGGTGGGGGTTTAAGATCTTAAACACATGATTTCTAGCATTCACCCTATCAAGAGCATTGATTAATACTTGAAAATAAGGCTTAGGCTCAATAAAACCCATTAAAAACGTTTATAAATAAATAAAAACATAGGGAAGGGTTTGGGTGAGATGCTACTCGCCTCAAATGCGAAGAATAGCAATCCCCTTCGCTAAAATCCAAGAGAAAAGTTGAAATCCCCCTTGAAACGCCCCCAAGATCACCAAGAACGAGCTAGGGTTTGAAGGAGAGGAAGAGGGGTTAGGGTTCTTGGGAGTTCAGATGAAGAATGAGTGTTTTCGGGTGGGAGAAGTATATATGAGCCCATAAAAACCCGACCCGAAACCCAGCAAACCCGACCCGAAAGCCCCCAGAAAAACATCGATGAGTCGACTCATGATATGTCATGAGTCGACTCATGACTCATGGGTCGACTCATAAATTATGAGTCGACTCAGCAGAAAGAAAAAGGGAACAGGACTCGATATCATGAGTCGACTTATGACAGGCGCAAGTCGACTCAACCTGATCAGTCGACTCATGACATGCTATGAGTCGACTCATGAACAAAAATCTGCATACATCGGTTTCTTTTGCACACGATTTGCAAACTTGCAACTCATCCTTATACCTGAGGCATATACACATGCTCATAAGCTCAAATATCATTCTCCATGCATGACCATGCAACACAGATATTTATAATATATTGAATATTTTTATTCACTCATTTTCACACTTGAAAGTTGTCAAAATCAACGGGGTCTTACAAGGCATTACCACCTACCCCACTCCTCTTGGGATGATCCTGTCTCTCACCACACACACTTCTTGGTGTACTAGTGTAATACAAAGTGAACTTCACAATTAGGCACTCTAATACACTTCACACCCTCTAAGTGTTAGCCTAGCCCATGTCACCTTCCTCAAGTGTTCGAAATTACAACCTCTCACTAGGCTTTACTACCGACCCCACTCCTCTTGGAACCGACCCCATCTGTCACTAGCCACTTCTCTCGGTATTTCTCTAAATAAGGTGAGAACTCGATTAGGCACAACTCAATATCACAAACCCCACAACCCAAATTATACTATGAATGTAAATATAATAAGCTCAATGGTTGTGTGTGAACAAAGAGATTCAATAAAACAATTAAACTCAATATGAAGTCTAGCTTACGAAATTAAGATCAAACATATAAAATGCTAGAATTGAGTATAAGAAAAACTTTTCTATAGATCAAGAGAGAGAGAGAGAAGAGTTGGATGCTCAAACATCGATGAATGATCTTCCTCAAGCTTTTATGAAATTGTTTTTACAAAATAAACTCTCAATTGCTTAAAAGCTTTTTAAACAAACACTAAACAAAACTTTAAACCCTTGTTAAACCTTCTTAAAACATTCTCTTGGTGTTATGAAAGATGAGAGCAATGGGGTATTTATACCCACTCAAAACTTCAGCAAAAACCCGAAGGAAATGACCAAAAACCCTCACAAAAACGAATCTGGAAAATAGCCGTTACTGTACAACGGTCACATTTATATGTCCACTTGCATTCGACTTAGTATAAGTCGACTTGTATTCAACTTACAATAAGTCGACTTGAAAGTTCACGTAAGTC
>BQKN01063018.1:212777-256747 GCA_022839385.1 Asparagus kiusianus
GGTGGCTCGGCCTTGGCCGAGCCACCCAGGGGTGGCTCGGCCACCGAGCCACCCTGGGGTGGCTCGGTTTCGGCCGAGTTCCCGGGTGTTGGTTCGTTTCGTCGTTTTGGGTTTTCCGGTGTTTCCGGTTCCGATTCGTTGTTGATTTGGACTTCGATTCGGTTGTGTGGTTGACTTGTTCGGATTCGATTCGTTTTGATCCGATTCCTGATTTGGCAGTAAACCCACTTCTGAGTTCGAGTCCGAAACCGATCTTGATTCGATCGTTATATCACCGAGTTCGCTCTTGTTTAGATGACTCGGTGATTCCCCAAAACGTTGGTTCGATTCCGCGTGCGAGTGGATGCATTCCACTGCTTGGGTGCGATTTATTGGCTTCGTCGCCTCGTTAACCTGCTCCGTTGCGTATGGCTTGGCTTCGGCGTTGGCGGGATAACGGTCGTGCTTGGATACGTCGCCTGATGGTCTGTTTGTTGAATTGACGTCATCAAGCTATATTGTGGGACCTATAGGCAATTTTATACGCCTACAGTTGAACCCTTGTCCATCAATATATTTGAAACATTAATGAAAAGTTGAAGGGACGAGTGTAGGCGTATAAAACTGCTTATAGGTCCCTTAACACAGCTCAGCACGATGATTCAACAAAACTACGAACCATCGGGCGATGTATCCAAGCATGATCGTTAGATCACAACATCGAAGCTAAGTAAGATGCGACGAAACATATTAACAAGGCGACGAGGTTAAACACCAAAGCGGATTTACTGCCAAATCAGGATCCGGACTGCCAAATCAGAGTCCAGATCAACAAATCAGAGTTCGGATAAACCGCGAAACCGGAAAACCACGAAAACCAACATTTGGCGGACTCGGCCAAAACCGAGCCACCTCTAGGTGGCTCGGCCAAGGCCAAGCCACCTTTTGGTGGCTCGGTGGCCGATCCACCAAGGTGGCCGGCCGAGCCACCTTTTGGTGGCTCGGTGGCCGAGCCACCTGGGCCAAAGCCTAGGTCTGAGTGCCTATAAATAGGCTTGGTGGCTCATTGTTTTGGAGGTTGGAATTTTTTGAGGTGAAGCTCTGCTGGATTGAGATCTAAAACTCAGAGTTTTGAAGCTTTAAAGACTTGAACTTTCAGATCTGGTTCTTAGCGATCATCCACACCAAACAAGGCAGGAGTTCGAGAGAGATCAGATCTGATATTTACACGGCTACCCTCCGGATCAAAACTTGGTTTTTGATCCCGAGAAGAGTATCGATTTCGCTTGGTCGATTTCGATTACTTCGAGCGATTATTTCCTTGGTGAACTAATCCCCCCGGCTATTATTTCCTTCGCGAAATAATACCCGTCATACCGTGTAGATCTGACCGGATCTAGATCGCACGGTGGTCCATGGATTAACCCCGGCACAGGCAAAGAACCCACAAAAGCAAGAGACTGCAAAACAGGATCTTGCGATTTGTTCCACAAAAAAGGAAAGTTGTAATCTTTTGATTTTTTCTTTGATTTTGTTGTAACCGGATCTTATAAAAAGACCGGATCTTTTGTAACCAAAAAAACAGTTGCTTGAGAAAACAATGACTTCAATGAAGAAAATAATTTTTCCCACGAACAATCTGGCAACCACAGTGGGAGCCATCAATCTCGCTACCGAGATCGTTGCGCCGCAGCCGCGGATCTCAATCCCGGTCGAGGAGGAGGTCGAGTATGAATTCGACCAACAAAAGTTTGAGGAGTATCTGTCATCCTCATCCGGATCCACCCCCCCGCAAGTCCAAGAAGTTCTCCTCCAGGAGAAAAGTCCGTTGGTATAAGGAAGTAGAGAATACCAACAAAGATCTCACCCCGATCGATGCCGAAGTTGCATCGAGTGAAGTTCCACCGACCTCAACCAGGTCAAACCTGTTCTCGCCAATTCCTCCGCCGCTGAAGGCGTAGGGACTCTCTCAAAGAGAGCCCGCCAAAGGCGACGTCAACGCCTGGCGCGACAATTAGCAAAGGCGATGGAGTCCGTTGACGGAATCCGCTACAACGCGGATTTGAAGAACAGGAGAGGCAAACAGCCTCAACAACCAATGAATGGCAGCTCCTCCAAGCCGCCAACGAATGAATGGATCCGTGTCAAACGGAATCGTTCGACACTGGATGAGCACATTCGCAAGCGCCGCGCATTGTCAGCGCAGGCACGGGCTCAAGTCCAAGAAGCCCGTAGAAGGCTGCAGAAGGAAGTAGCCAAGAAGCCGCCACCAACCCGCCAAGTATGGAAGCCGAAGTCTGAAGTGGCGATTCAGACTAAAGAGCAACCATTGCAGCCTTCGGTAAAAGTTCAACCTCCCGAACCATCCCAAAGAAGGAGGTTAGTTTTGGAGCGCCTCAGTCCAGTTCCCAATGAGCGGGGCAAAGCTCCAATTCAAGAACGTTTGGGCCCGATAAAGAAGCCTCGAACGACTCAACATGCTGGGGGTCGCCACCACCCTCAACATGACAAGGAGTTCATGGCAACTACGCGCACCAGTTTGCGAATTGAAGTCCAGGCGCCCGCCGAGAACTCACGCACACAAAGGTGTGTTTCAAGACGCGTGACTCTTGAAAGCCCAAAGAAGGCAATTCGCCCTCAAAAGGAAACGTTGTCGTCTGATGATGATAGCGTTATACCTGAGAAGTCGTGCCAACACACGATAGGTTACTCCGACCTTCAAACCGACGAGTTGTATTATCGTGTTGGGGGTACGAGTAAAACCAGAAAAAGGAGTCCTCGAAAACTAGAAACTCAGTGCCCCTGTTCCAAACTCATTCGAGCAGTATTGTCTGAGTGTAACTGTATCAAGACAGTCCCCGAAAGAACTTTGGTTTTTGAAAGGCTCAGTACCGAAGCGCCAAAACCAAGGCCTAGGCGTTTCCGACGAAGAAGAACGGTAGTCGAAGATGGAGAATTTCCGAGGGTCACCACTAATATGACCAGCAAAGGGACATCGACACGGGATAATCCCGAGTCGATTCCGGAAGCACCCCGACGTGTAACCCATCTGCAGTCTGGAGCCATCATACGAGCAACCTATGGTAAGATTCGGATAAGATTACCGTCAGAAGATGAAGAATCGGATGCCGGCTCTGCGGTCGCATCAGATAATATAGTATCCAGCGAGGGACAACCCCGCGAGGCACTTATGATAAGTGCAGAACAAGTGGCCAAGATGCTCGAAGAAGCCATGGCCAAACAACAGGAGAGCTTCAGGTTCGAAATGTAGATGGCCATGCAGAATATGAGAGAAATGCATGACCAACAAATCCAAGCATTGACAAACCGGCAAGGCGAACCAAGTCGTCATAACCAGGTGAATCAGGAAGATGAGGACGCACATGCGGATGAAGCTCACAATGCTAATAATTCTCCCGCCAATGCAGGGGGTGGTAACGAGAATGCTAACAAAAATACAGGTGAAAATTTGAAGATTAAAAACCTCGAGAGCAAAATCAATACGTTGATTTCCGCTCAAGAGATGAAGAAGACGTACATTCCTTGTCCATACCCAAGAGAATGGGAATCAATCCCGTATCCGGCGAAGTTCAATCTAATTAACTTCATGCCGTTCGATAGGAAGGGTTCACCCACTCAGCATTTGATTTACTTCAAATCACACTTAGGGGTTATTTCTGGTAATGAGCCTCTGATGGTACGGTCTTTTGTTGGCACTCTTCGTGGAGCCGCCTTCGATTGGTATCGCCGTCTCAAGCCAGGAAGCGTGAATAGCTGGGATGACATGGAGAATAAATTCTTCACTAACTTCTTCGACGACGACACCAAGATATCCATCGGGTCGTTGCTTGACGAGAAACAGAAAGACGAGGAATTAGTTGATACCTTCGTCAAAAGGTTCCGGAACAAGGCGATGAACTATCAGGACTCGATCACGGAGGAGTTTATTCTCCAGACTTGCCACAACAACCTCGCATTGGATGTGTTGGAAGCAATGGGGACAGCACCATCCAAAACATGGAAGGATTTGAAGGTCCGAGGAGAGCAAGCCGAGCGATTCCTCAGAAGGAAGAAGGCGGAGAGAGGCCAACAGGCGACGAATGCTCCAACACAGAATTTCGTCCCACGAAGGAAAGGTAAGGCACATGCTAATGCAGTTGATGCTAATTAAACATTCCAATTGCAACCTCAGCAACAGCCGCAGCAACAAGCACCACAACAATCGCAATCGCAATGGCGACAACGGCCTCAGAAGCAGAAATCTTCGGAGCCAAGATTTCCTAAAGTGTACTCCTTCAAAGATGATGAAGTTCCCGTTATCTTTAAGTACCTGTTGGGGAATAACAAAATCCAGCTGCCGGTGATCGTGGATCAAGAAGGAGCTAGCAAAGTGACGGATCCGAAGTATTGCGCATACCATAGAGCGGTCCATCACACCAACAAGTATGGCAATTATACTTTGACGGTGCTTCGAGAGCAGTTAATATGGCAGTAACCCCCGGATGTCCTAAGGTCTCCTTCGGAGTTGGAGTTGTCTTAGTTTCCCCGGGGAAGCATGTAATGCCTCGGGCTTATTCACTGACTGGTCCGTGTTCCAATAACGTAGCCGAGTACAACGCGCTTCTCATTGAACTCAGCTTCGCCAAGGAGCTGGGGGTCGAATATCTCGAAGCTTTTAGGGATTCTCAACTGATAGTCAACCAAGTCCGTAGAGAGTATGAAGTCAGGAACCAAGACCTGATTCCGTACCACCAGGAGGCCGTCAAAATGGCAGATTCTTTTGAAGAATTCTTTGTTGAATATATCCCTCGTCTCCAGAACGCTTATGCGGATGTACTGGCAGCACTAGCGGTATCACTTGCGCAGCCTCCCAAAACTGAACTGCTAGTCACAGTAAGATCACATCAACTCTTCATACCCATATAGAATATGGATATCGAAGAGGAAGATGATAGAAACGTAAACGCCAAGGAGATGAATTCAACTCAAATTGGGTCTGAGTCCCGAGATTGGTGTTTTCCTATCATTGACTACGTCCAATAGGGTATTTTGCCAGAAGATGTAAAAGAAAGGGAATCAATCCGCCGAAGAGCACCAAGATTCTTCTATAATACCAAGACCCATACATTATACCGTCGGGGGTACGATGGTTTGTTACTCCGATGCCTTTCGAACAAAGAAGCAGAAGAAGTTCTTAAGGAAGCGCACGAAGGAGAATGTGGTGCGCATCAGCCCGGTCCCAAGCTATATGATCGTATCAGGAGAATGGGATATTTTTGGCCGACAATGGTTCATGATGCAATCAAATACGCCTGAGAATGTCATGCCTGTCAAGTACATGCAAATTATATGCACCAACCACCGGAGCGTTTACACACGTCAACCACGTCTTGGTCATTTGAAACATGGGGTATGGACATTGTCGGTCCTATTTTTCCCCCTTCCGTCAAAGGTGATCGATTCATTCTCTCAATCACGGATTACTTTTCAAAGTGGGCTGAAGTGATTCCGCTTAGAGAAGTGAAGACGAACAACATCATCAATTTCATCAAACATCATGTCATATATCGACATGGCGTGCCAAGACGGATCATTCATGACAATGGTCCACAGTTCATAAGCAACGCTTTTGTCAGGTTTTGTGACAAGTTCAAAATTCAAGATATTTTGTCAACAGCTTATTATCCCGCCTTGAATGGATTAGCTGAAGCTTTTAACAAGACGATTATCAAAATCCTGTTAAAGCTCGTGAAGACCAATAAACGAGACTGGGATGATAAACTTGGTGAAGCACTCTAGGCTTATCGTACCACCATACGCACACCTACAGGAGCTACCCCATATTCATTGGTATATGGATGAGAAGCTGTGCTGCCATTGGAAACCCAAATCCCATCCCTTCGGATCGCTCCCGCAACTGAGATGACGATGGAAGAACAATATCAGAAACGTCTCGAAGAACTCGAAATGTTGGATGAAAAGCGCTTGGAAGCTCAACAACACATCGAGTTTTATCAAGCCAGAATATCTAGGGCTTTTAACAAAAGAGTCCGACAGAGAAGCTTCAAGGAAGGAGATCTGGTCCTCGCTGCTCGCCGACCGATAATCCTCAACTCCAAGAAGAAAGGTAAATTTGAACTCAAATGGGAAGGGCTGTTTGTGATAGACACAGTCTACTCAAACGGCGCATATCGCCTGATTTCTCTAGAGGGCGTCAGGCAATTAATGCCAATAAATGGGAAGTTCCTAAAAAAGTACTATCCTTAGTACATTCAGGATAACTCATTTACCGGGAAGTTCCTTGAAGAACATTACACTTAATATTCTAGAGGATAACCCAAAATCATTTTCACCACCAAAATCCCTCACTGATCAATTTTAATTGACAGTGAGTCCACCAAAGGTGTCTTTTTAGCCCAAACTGCCAGCAATTTCCCCTCTTGATTCTTTTCACGAACAAGAGGTCCACTTTC
This sequence comes from Asparagus kiusianus, assembly GCA_022839385.1. Classification (NCBI taxonomy): domain Eukaryota; kingdom Viridiplantae; phylum Streptophyta; class Magnoliopsida; order Asparagales; family Asparagaceae; genus Asparagus; species Asparagus kiusianus. The sequence goes on from BQKN01063018.1 coordinate 219,230, forward strand.
AGTTCAGAGTCCCCTTTCGATAAACGAAAGAACTCCCTTCTTTTTCTCTTTGGTTAAACCTCCTCATGGTTATAACCGAAGTTGAAATTTCATTTTGATAAACGAAAAACTCATCTTCAGGCTAGATAACCAATCCTATAAAAGGTAAGTTTATCTAGATCTTCCAGATTCTCGGAGTGGAGATCCCACTTCTAGTTTCTTTTGCGCTGGAAATAGAATATAAAATTCTTCCTTTCCAGAATTAAGGAATAGAATATAAAATTCTTCCTTCCTTGTATTCGGGTTCGCCTTCATCCTAAAAGAAGACCGGGAAATAGAATATAAAATTCTTCCTTTCCTACACCAACCTTTTCCAAGAATTTATCAATCTAGGATTCATCCTAGGAAGTTTATCCCGAATCCTAAGCAGGGATAAGTCTGCGCCTAACACGCGCTGTCGGTTTAGTCTTTCTCCGTAGAAAAAGACACCAGAGTTTGATTCTGGGGTATCCTATCCTGAAACCTAAGCAGGGATAAGTCTGCGCCTAACCCGCGCTGTCGGTTAGTTCTTAACCGTTAAAAAGAACACCCGCCCCACATATTCAACATTGTGGCAGGTTGTTATTAATAACACCAAAATCCATGCCTTACACGCATAGAGAATTTCATCCTGAATCCTAAGAAAGGATAGGCCGACGCCTAACACGCGTCGCCAAGTTAGTCTTTTACTATCTAAGAAGACACCAGAACCTAATTCTGGGGACCTTTATCCCAAAACCTAAATGGGGATAAGTCAACGCCTAACACGCGTCGCCGGGTAACCTATTCCCGTAACAAATGGTAAAGCCTATGTATTCGACATCATAGCACAAAGTCTCAGAGGATTCACTCTCTTAGCACAACGTTACATGCGGAACTGATTTAGACAATCCGCATGCTAGACCGACTCAAATGGTAGTCGGTAAAGGCTAATCAAATCCGTTAAGGGCTGGGGGTTAGCCAAAAATCCTAAAGTCAACGCCTAACACACGTCACCGGGTAACCTATTCCCGTAACAAATGGTAAAGCTTATGTATTCGACATCATAGCACAAAGTCTCAGAGAATTCACTCTCTTAGCACAACGTTACATGCGGAACGGATTTAGACAATCCGCATGCTAGCCCGACTCAAACGGTGGTCGGTAAAGACTTATCAAATCCGTTGAGGGCTGAGGGTTTGCCAAAAATCCTATGAGTATTATGGTTAATCATTCCAAACAGAGTGAGAAATCATAATAAAGATAAAAATAAAACCATGTCCACTAAGAGGATCAAAAGTCAAAATATCCAGCAAAAGAAATCATACATCAAGCCCATGGCTAAAATCTGCTGACTAATCTTAGACAGCTTCTCATCATAAGCTTGCCTAAGCTCATCCTCCAATTCTGCTCTGATGGACTCTTCAGTGTCGGCTAGAGTCTTCACAGCAACCTCCTCCGTCTCAACCAGCTTCTGCTTCAAAGACTTCAACTCCTCAGATAAGGCAATGTGGGCTTGCTGATCCTGTACCTTCGTCATCTGAAGAATACTCAAAGTCTCCTCTTCTTCACGAAGCTCTCTTCTGAGCTGTTCTATCTTGGTCTCGCAAGAGGTAATAGAAAAGTCAAGATCGGCAAGTGAAGATGATCTAACAGCAAGGTTGGCTTCAACTCGATCCACCCGATCCCGCTGCACCTGAATCTCGAACTCAGCAAGAACTCGAGTATCGCGCCATGTCTTTAAGCGAGTATCCAACTCGGCAGCAATGAATGAAGGGGCACCTGTATCACGGAGCTCACGTAACATCTGAAGCTCATGCTCTAGGCAATCAAGGTCATCAATAATAGCCTTCGCCAGATCCGGATATCCTGCTTCCCTTATCGAATTTATTCTGGAATCAAGGAAAGGCTTGAATTGGTGAAGGAAGAGTCCGCCGTGGAAGAGCTTGCCAATCATAGTGTTCACGAAGGAGAAGAAAGAGCGAACTTCTATACAGATGACGATCTTCTCAGGATCGTTGTCTGATAACAACTCCTTCATGAGGACATGAAGCCGGGAGGAAAGCCCTACACAAAAAGGAGGAAATTTGTCAAAAAAGCCTCGATGAGGAAATAAATGACATTTCTCAGTTGCTTAATTTATACCTTCTTCCCTTTGAGTCACTGGGGGTAGTGGAGGTGTAACCGCTGTTGATGTATCAGCTGGTGTAGTTGGTCTCACAGTCGGCCCAGCAGGACCAGTCTCGACAAAAGCTTCTGTCAAACACAAAATAGAATTTTCAGATTCATCACATTATAGCTGCATTAGTCACAAAATGGCTAGTCCTATAATTAACCTGAGAAGAGGCACGTACCTTCAAAAGGACCATCCTCGGAATTCTTGGGGAGTGTAGACTCAGGAAACATATCTTCAGGCATTTGGTCATCAATCTGAGGAGAGCCATACATGAAGTGGAGCGTAGGAGTGTCCACAAGCAAACCCTCCTCATCGAAATCATCTGTCGAAAAATCTGACACAAGAAAATATAAATGCGAGAGGAGAGTAAAGAGACTACGACCAATGGAAATGAGTTACCTCTTACGGATGTGTTGGCCTCTCTACCCCCAAGGTCCACGTTTTCCCCCTGCAATTTATCTGAAAGAGCAAAAAGCATAAAGACAATTAAGGGAGGCATGAATTTTGAATCATTCAGTTCCTTTATTTGCCATCTAAAGGATATATTGTCAATTGTAGATGTACCTGGATTCGCTGAATCGGGTCCTACATTGATAGTCTCCCTAACATCGGCAGCTTCTGCAGGATTTTCTACCTGGTGTGGTAAGTCAGGCTCACCAGAAAATGCAAAATCAAGAGGAGTAGGATCGAGACTCATCTCGCCTTCCTTACGCTCTCCTATATAAAGAGGGAAAAACATGAGCTCAAAGTTCTGAATGATCAAGAGGATGGTCTATAGGGTAGATGTTACCTCTGTCGCTAGCGGGATCATCACCAGCCAAATCCACCTCAGGTGCTCGTGGATCTGCACGCGGCTTGTGGGCTAGTCTCTTCCGCCTAGCAGCTGGGACAACAATCGGAGGTCTCGCCTGAGTAAAAGGACGGAATTCTTCTTCTTCATCAGCAACTGTCCCTGAAACATCAAACAGTTGTTAAAACTAATAATTCTGGAGGACAGAGAGAAAAGGTGGGTGATTAACCTCGCTCGAAATATTCCTCGTAATCCTCAGGATCTTCGCCTGAGGTCTCTTCAGCAGAATTGAAGGTCTTTGTTCCCTCTTCGTCGATTCGACGAGTCTTGCCCCGCATCCTCGGTGACCGAGCATCTTCCCGAATTACACGAGAATCAGCCTGAGAAGCCTCCTCAGCTACTAGCTCTGCAATCAGCTTCACGGGGATGGTTTTGTTAGCTGCTAACAACCACCTGCAGCTTAAGAATATGAGCTTTAACTGACGCTCAGCACTAGGGAGACTGAACTTAGCACCAGTGCAGCCCGTCACGGTCCACAGCCATGCCCGAAGACCGTCCACCAGACCGCCGTGAGTCCGAAGCTGCTGACGCGGGTTCCCGATGTAAAGCTGGTCATAGCCAAATTGGCGAGCGAATCGGCAGGGTAGATATGGCTCTATAAAACACTGATTCCTCACCCGGAAGGTCAGATAACCCGGCCTAATGTTCACTAGCCAATTAAAGCAGCCGATATCTAAATGAGTTCGGTACTCCCTCGGCCTCTCCTCGTCAGTCAAACACTCGCCGTATCGGCTGAAGAACTACGGGAAGCAAGTGGAAAATGCCCAACACTTATGGACCTGTAACTGCTTCCTGACGTCAAGGAATCCTCGCCCCTCCCACCTGCCATTCTCAAATAACTGTAGTAGGGGAACGGAGTGGTCTGTGGTGTTAGGTACCGACATCATATCAGAACGATGAAGGACGAACCAAGCCATCAAATAAGTGTATGGAAGCTCCACATTAGTAACAGGAATCCGAGCCGACGGTTCATCTTCTTTCTGTGTGAAAGCCCTAGAAATCTGTCGAAGCCCTCGATGAATGTTAGCTACCATCATCGGAAGAAGCTAAAGCTCCTTTTTGTAGGCAAGCTGAACCGCTGGGTAGAGCACTTCCAATGGCAAAATGTCACCAGACTAATACAGGACCATACATTTCTTTAACCAGATAGCGAGGTAACCGGCAAGAAGGGTCATCGGCTGAATCAAGGTGGTCGCATTCCATAAGAATGATTTAAACTTGGTACCTGCAGGAAAGCCACTCTCGGGACTGCTAATGGTATAGGAGTGAGTGTCAATCTTCTTCAGCAGACCATTAACCTCTGAAGGAGTAAGCGTCGCCAGTTCACAAATAGCCTCGCCAGAAGTGCTCTCTAAATTTCTGAATAAGTAACATGCGAACTGCTTCAGACTCACATGTGACTTAGTCCTCTTCGCTAAAGGCTCAGACTGCGCCAAAGCAATATGGTAGTGACATGTGAGATCCCATAAAGTCTCATCGCGGTTGGGCATTCGGTCCTTCAGCTGACTCAACTCATGGTTGGAAGGAAAGTACTCCTGATATAGCATCTGGCCCATAGGCAAACCGAAAATCTTATGCATCTCATGGAGAGCCAAGCCCAACTCTCCTTGCCTAGTCAGGAAAGTGTTCGAATCCGGGTTATAGAGATCGTACAAAGCGAAGAAATGTTTAGCACTGACAGGTAAACCATACATGGTGGAACGAATAGCTGCATATAGACCACAAGCGTGCAACTCCTCGCTCCATCGGTTCAAGACATAGTTCGTCAAACGAGCCCACCAAAGCTTGTCCGTAGAATGGACCCAACCATAGAATCTGTGACGCGATGCAGGCATCTCCCGTCCTAAATCAGCGAGATGGTTCTTCAAAGTAGAAGCAGAAGCAAGAAACTCGTTACGCGGCGGTGTATCCAGCCCCAATACTCCCGAACGTAATCCAACGATGTGACTCCTGTTCGAACCAGGAGCTGCCTGATGAGTAATGTAGCCACAGTGAACGCTCTCATGCTCCTCCGTCAAACGCCACGACATCTCCCGTGTCACAGCCTGACACCTGAGCTCAGTCAATGAATGGTGATGAGGAATCTTAGGCAAATATTGTTCGCGGGAAAAATCGTATCTTTCTTCATCGATTCCATTGCTATCTTGAATAACTATTTTTCGGTTACAAAGATCCGGCCTTTTTATAAGATCCGGTTACAATGAAAATCAAATAAAAGAAAAGAAAAATTATAACTTTTCTCCTTGTTGTCGAACAAATCACGAGCTCCTGTTTTGCGGTCGCTCGCTTGTGTGGGTTCTTCGCCTGCGCCGGGGTTTATCCGTGGACCACCACAAAATCTAGATCCGGTTGGATCTACACAGTACGACGGGTATTATTTCACGAAGGAAATAATAGCCGGGGGGGGGGGGGATTATTTCACCAAGGAAATAATCGCCCAAATCTCGGGATCAAAGACCAAGCTTTGATCCGGAGTATGCCTACGTAGATCTGAGATCCGGTCCTCTCGAACTCTTGCCTTATATGGTGTTGACGATCGCCGAGCACCAGATCTGGATGAGCAAGTCCTCAAAGTCCCAAAGCTTGGATCTTTTTAAGTTCCGAGCTTCGAATCCAACAGAGCTTCGCCTCTCCAAATTTTCCAACCCCTCAACAAATGAACCAAGCCCTCTATTTATAGGCAACCAGATCTGTGCCTTGGCACAGATCTGGGCCGGCCACCTCAAGCCGAGCCACCTCAAGGTGGCTCGGCATTGGCTGAGCCACCTTGAGGTGGCCACCTTGAGGTGGCTCGGCCACCAAGCCACCTCAGGGTGGCTCGGCTTTAGCCGAGCCACCTAGAGGTGGCTCGGTTTTGGCCGAGCCCCTCTGGGTGTTGGTTTCACCGTTTTCCGTCGTTGTGTCCATTTTGTGGTTAATTTGTTCGGACTTGATTCGTTGATCTGATTTGGTAGTAAATCCAGTTCCTGATTTGGCAGTAAATCCACTTTTGAATTTGAGTCCGAAACTGATCTTAAATCGATCGTGATTCGTTCGAGTCCGCTCTTGGTTGGATGACTCGTTGATTCTTCAACCGTTAGCTTGATTCCGCACGCGAGTGGATTTATTCCGTTGTTTGCGTGCGGTTCGTTAGCCTTGTAGCCTCGTTAATCCGCTTCGTCGCATATCACTTGGCTTCGGTGTTGTGGACTAACAATCGTGTTTGGATACGTTGCCCGATGGTTCGTTTGTCGAATCGACATCGTCGAGCTGTGTTAAGAGACCTATAGGCAGTTTTATATGCCTACAGATACCCCCTCCAAAGTATTTCAGCCTCGTTCTTTTATAGAAGAGTCTGGAATACTTTGGATATGATTGTCCCATCCTTCAATCGGTTATGACGGGATATTTGGAATGGCTTCTATTCTTGATTCCTTCAGTCCTCCAGGCTATTCAGTGCTTTGTCGAATGTCTGTAAGGGTTTCGGTGCTGCATTTATTGTCTGACCGTCTGTCGGAATTTTGAACTTGAAGTCAATTCTCGATTTCCTAACTTTTTAGCTCGAGTTTGCTGACCATCGATTGTCGGTGTTGAATCTTCATTTACAACGTGTTGTACGGCGTTTGAGCTTCCTTGTGACATGTTGTCCGGCGTCTAAACTTCATTGCGACACGTTGTCCGGCGTCCAAGCTTCATTGCGACATGTTGTCCGGTGTCCGACACAGTTTATACTCGTACGTCTGCTGGAGTATACACAGTTTAAGCTCTTATGGAATTGGAGCGTGGCAAATACTTGAGTCACGAGACCAACCTATGGAATTGATGCGTCAATGACTCGTATTTATAGAATTTTTGGCAAATTCTCAGCCATTAACGGGTTTGATAAGCCTTTACCGACTACCGTTTGAGTCGGGCTAGCATGCGGATTGTTCAAGTCCGTTCCGCATGTGACGTTAAGCTAAAAGAGATAACCCTTTTAGTGCTACGATATTGAATACGTAGACTTCATCTTTCTCCTGTGAAAAGACTAAACATCAACGTGTATGAGACGTTGACTTAGGATTTTTGGCAAATCCTCAGCCCTCAACGGATTTGACATGCTCTTACCGATTACCGTTTGAATCGGGCTTACATGCGGATTGTTTTAATCCATTCCGCATGTGACGTTGTGCTAAAGGAATGAACTCCTTTAGACTTTGTGCTATGATGTTGAATACATAGACTTTACCATTTGTTACGGGAATAGGCTACCCGGCGACGCGTGTTAGGCGTTGACTTTAGGATTTTTGGCTGACCCCCAGCCTTCAACGGATTTGATTAGCCTTTACCGACTACCGTTTGAGTCGGGCTAGTATGCTGATTGTCTAAATCCGTTCCGCATGTGACGTTGTGCTAACGGAATGAACTCCCTTAGACTCTTTGCTACGACTTTGAATATGTAGACTTCGCCATTGTTACGGGAATAGGCTACCCGACAACGTGTATTAGACGCTGACTTATCTTTACTTAGGTTTCAGGATAAGATACCCCAGAATCGAACTCTGGTGTCTTTTTCTGCGGAGAAAGACTAAACCGGCGACGCGTGTTAGGCGTCGGCATATCCTTTCTTAGGATTCAGGATGAAATTCCCCATGTGTGTAAGGCATGGATTTTGGTGTTATTAATAACAACCTGCCACAATGTTGAATATGTGGGCGAGTGTTCTTTTTAACGGTTAAGAACTAACCGGCGGCGCGTGTTAGGCGCAGACTTATCCATGCTTAGGTTTCAGGATAAAATACCCCAGAATCAAACTCTGGTGTCTTCTTCTACGGAGAAAGACTAAACCGGCAGCGCGTGTTAGGCGCAGACTTATCCCTGCTTAGGATTCGGGATAAACTTCCTATGTGTGTAAGGCATGGATTTTGGTGTTATTAATAACAACCTGCCACAATGTTGAATATGTGGACGAGTGTTCGCGTGTTAGGCGCAGACTTATCCATGCTTAGGTTTCAGGATAAAATACCCCAGAATCGAACTCTGGTGTCTTCTTCTACGGAGAAAGACTAAACCGGCAGCGCATGTTAGGCGCAGACTTATCCCTGCTTAGGATTCAGGATAAACTTCCTAGGATGGATCCTAAATTCTTGGAAAAGGATTGGTGTGGGAAAGGAAGAATTATATATTCTATTCCCCAAACAAGGAAGGAAGAATTGTATATTCTATTCCTTGATTCTGGAAAGGAAGAATTTTATATTCTATTTCCAGTGCAAGAAAGAAACTAGAAGTGGGATCTCCACTCCGAGAATCTGGAAGATCTAAATATGCTTACCTTTTATAGGATCAGTTATCTAGATGGGTTTTTCGTTTATCGAAATGAAATTTCAACTTTGGTTATAACCATGAAGAGGTTTAACCAAAGAGAAAGGAGGTGAATTCTTTCGTTTATCGAAAGGAGGCTCTGAATTGAAAATGGGCCTCTTGTTCATGGAAAGAATCAAGAGGGGAAATTGTTGGTAGTTTGGACCAGAAAGACAGTTTTAGTGGACTCACTGTCAATTGAAATTGATCAGTGAGGGATTTTGGTGGTAGAAAATGATTTTGGGTTATCCTCTAGAATATTAAGTGTAATATTCTTCAAGGAACTTCCCGATAAATGGGTTATCCTGAATGTACTAGGGATAGTACTTTTTCAGGAACTTCCCATTTATTGGCATTAATTGCCTGACGCCCTCTAAAGAAATGAGGCGATATGCGCCGTTTGAGTAGACTGTGTCTATCACAAACGGTCCTTCCCATTTGGGTTCAAACTTACCCTTTTTCTTGGAGTTGAGGATTATCGGTTGGCGAGCAGCGAGGACCAGATCTCCCTCCTTGAAGCTTCTTTGTCGGACTCTTTTGTTAAAAGCCCTAGATATTCTGGCTTGATAAAACTCTATGTGTTGCTGAGCATCCAAGCGCCTTTCATCTAACATTTCGAGTTCTTCGAAACGCCTTTGATGTTGCTCTTCCATCATCATCTCTGTTGCGAGAGCGATCCGAAGGGATGGGATTTGTATTTCTAACGGTAGCACAGCTTCACATCCGTATACCAACGAATACGGGGTGGCTCCTGTAGGTGTGCGTACAGTGGTACGATAAGCCCAGAGTGCTTCGCCAAGTTTATCGTCCCAATCTCGTTTATTGGTCTTCACGAGCTTTGACAGGATCTTAATGATCGTCTTGTTAAAAGCCTCAGCTAATCTGTTCGCAGCAGGATAATAAGCTGTTGATGAAACATCTTGAATCTTGAATTTGTCATAAAACCTGACGAAAGCGTTGCTTATGAACTGCGAACCGTTGTCATGAATGATCCGTCTTGGCACGCCGTGTCGGTATATGACATGATGCTTGATGAAATTGATGACGTTGTTCATCTTCACTTCTTTAAGTGGAATTGCTTTAGCCCACTTTGAAAAGTAGTCTGTGATTGCGAGAATAAATCGATCACCTTTGACTGAAGGGGGAAAAGTAGGACCGACAATGTCCATACCCTATATCTCGAACGGCCAAGACGTGGTTGACGTATGTAACCGCTCCGGTGGTTGGTGCATAAAATTTGCATGCACTTGACAGGCGTAACATCCTCGGGCATATTCGATCGCGTCACGAACCATTGTTGGCCAAAAATATCCCATTCTCCTGATGCGATCGTACAGTTTGGGACCAGGCTGATGCGCACCGCATTCTCCTTCGTGTGCTTCCTTAAGAACTTCTTCTGCTTCTTCGTTCGAAAGGCACCGGAGTAGCTAATCATCATACCCCCGACGGTATAATGTACGGGTCTCGATATTATAGAAGAATCTTGGTGCTCTTCGGCGGATTGATTCTCTTTCTTTTACATCCTCTGGCAAAATACTATATTGGACGTAATCAATGATAGGAAAACGCTAATCTCGGGACTCGGGCCTGATTTGAGTTGAGTTCACCTCCTTGGCGTTTATGTTCTTGTCATCTTCCTCTTCGATATCCGTATTATATATGGGTATGCAGAGTTGATGTGATCTTACTGTGACTAGCAGTTCAGTTTCGGGCGGCTGCGTGAGTGATACTGCTAGTGCTGCCAGTGCATCCGCATAAGCGTTCTGGAGACGAGGGATGTATTCAATAAAGAATTCTTCGAAAGAATCTGCCATTTTGACGGCCTCCTGGTGGTATGGGATCAGGTCTTGGTTCCTGACTTCATACTCTCCACGGACTTGGTTGACTATCAATTGAGAATCCCCAAAAGCTTCGAGATATTCGACCCCCAGCTCCCTGGCGAAACTGAGTCTAATGAGGAGCGTGTTGTACTCGGCTACGTTATTGGAACATGGATCTGTCAGTGAATAAGCCCGAGGCATTACATGCTTCCCCGGGGAAACTAAGACAACTCCAACTCCGGAGGAGACTTTAGGACATCCGGGGGTTACTGCCTTATTAACTGCTCTCGAAGCACCATCAAAGTATAATTGCCATACTTGTTGGTGTGATGTAGTATTAACCTCATGGGTTTCATCCGGCAAGTCATCATATACTTCTGCCGTATCCGTTGTCGGGCTTGCCGCCAAAAGATCACAAATTGCTTGTCCTTTGACCGACTTCTGCTGTTTGAAGTGCAAATCATACTGGGACAAGAGAAGGGCCCACTTCGCTAACCGCCAATTCATCGAACCAGGTTGCGTCATAAATACCCGTACTGGATTAACGTTAGAGATAACGTAAATCGTCTGTCCGACCAAGTAATGCCGCATCTTTTGTACTGCGAATACCAATGCGAGGCATTCTTTCTCAATCATCGGATATCAGGACTCGGCGCCTACCAAAGTCCGACTTAGGTAATAAACTGCCTGTTCGTGACCATTATCATCGTCTTGTGCTAATAAAGCACTTATCGAATGGTTCATCGCCTTGATGTAAATCAAGAACGGTTTACCTGATTTTGGTGCGACGAGAACAGGAGGATTCGTGAGATATGTCTTGATATCTTCGAGTGCTTTTTGGCAAGCGTCGTCCCAAATAAATGACACACCTTTCTTGTTTAGCTTAGAGAATGGTTGGCACTTCCCAGAAAGATTTGAGATGAACCGCCGGATGTAAGCTAAGCGCCCTTGCAATCCTCTGAGTTCTCTTAGATTTCTCGGGGGTTGCAATTCATGTATCGCCTTCACCTTGTCAGGATCAATATGTATGCCTTTAGTGGTAACGACGAATCCCAGGAATTTTCCGCTAGACATTCCAAGGAAGGATTTAGTAGGGTTCATCTTCAATTGATGACTCCGCATGAGATCGAACATCGTCTTCAAGTCCTTGATGTGATCTTCCTTGTTGCGGCTTTTCACAACCAAATCATCAACGTAGCACTCAACCGTTTTCCTGAGATGTTCTTGGAAAATCTTAGTCATTGATCGCTGGTACGTGGCGCCTGCATTCTTCAGACCGAAAGGCATCACCGTGTAGCAAAAGACACCGATGGGTGTTCTGAACACTGTATGCTTCTCGTCATCCGGGTGCATCTTGATTTGGTTATATCCTGAAAAGCCGTCCATAAAGGACATTCTCTCAAATCCGCATGTATTATCGATAATGACATCCGTAATTGGGAGAGGGAAGTCGTCTTTTGGACATGCCGCGTTCAGGTTCCTGAAGTCGATGCATATCCTGATTTTATCATTTTTCTTCATGACTGGGACGATATTGGCTAGCCAGTCTGGATGCTGTTCCTCTCGGATAAATCCTGAGTCGATTAATTTCTTAACCTCTGCCTCAATGGCTTCCATAATCTGTGGACGAAACCGTCTCTGCTATTGTTTGACAGGTTTGGCATCCGACTTGATATCGAGGCGATGCATTGCCACATTAGGGTCGAGCCCTGGCATGTCCTCATAGTTCCAAGCGAAGACATTGATATATTCCCTGATGAGAGTAATTAATTCCTCTTTCTCATTTGGGGGAAGACTACCGCTGATGAATATGGGCTTTGGGTTGGCCTCATCGCCCACATTAATTTGGACTACTTCATCTTCAGTGGAGGATTCCCTCTGTTCAAACCTATCACCATACTGCATGTTCAGGTGATGAACCCATGGGTCTTCCCACGTTGGCATTTGATCGTCGTCCTCCATCGTAGATGGATCACTGTAGTCATGTTCGTCATTAGGGCTTTAAATACTTCCCCCAAACTTGTATCGGAGTCCCATTCTGAGGAATCTGACAAGTACCCATCCTTAGCTTTGTTAGCAATTTGATCGATAATTTGCCAACCACATTCATCATCAGACGAGGAGACGTAGCCTAAGCCTCTTTTGTGACGGTAATAATTATCCGGTTTCCCTTTTGGTACATATGCTGCTTTGGCTGGAATTCGGGAACCTCGATCGAAGTATAATCCTTCTCCGAGTGCGAAATCGTATCCTTGTTTTTCCATGAGCTTGCACGCTTCCGGACTATACTTAGATAAATGTCGGCCCGGTTTGTCATCATTCTCCTCTTCCCTTAAGAAATGATCAGGTAATGGAAAACCCTCTCCTTTACCGTAAACCACTTCTTTTTCGCCTCCTATTTTGGCAGGAATAATCAGGGTTGTCCCGAAAGAATGCTGGAGGCTTTTCTTTGCTATATAGGACGATCTGAGTGGCGTATACAAATCAGGATTATTGTATAATCCCTTTATCGCATCATCAAGAGACAGTGAGTACTCTAAATCATCTTTTATTTCAATATCGGCAAGTTGCCAGTTACAACTGCCATCTGACGATTGTTCCTCGTCAAGATTGATTACAAAGGGTACAATGTCATTTAAAACAAAACCTCCATTGTAATCGAATCCGGCTTCGGAATCAGCTTCTTCTCCGCTGTCCGTGCCCTGGACCGATGGTTCAGTATCGGATTCATTACCATAAAGGAGAAAATCAGTGAAATAATTCTCAAACCCTTTAAATGGTTGCTTATCCGCGACCACCATCCTGACCCTCCCCTCAGTGTCGACATATTTCAGACACTGATGTAGGGTGGAGGGAACTATAACGTTACTATGGATCCAAGGCCGACCCAATAGTAAGTTATATGATGTCTCAGCATCAATCACGTAACACGTGACCTCCGTCTTCAGATCACCCATTTGACATTTTATCCGGATCTTTCCCAAAGGCCTTGACCCGCTGGTGTTGAATCCGTAAATAACAGTGCCTGTAGACGCCAATTTGCTGACTGGAATGCCGAGGCTATGCATCAGGCGAAGCGGCATAATACTCACAGCGGAACCCGGATCCACTTGGATTCGGTTGACTTTGCTGGAGCCAATGTACCCAACGAAATACAGGGGTCGATCATGATTCGAATTCTTCGTCTGCATATCCTCTTTGGTGAAGGTAATGCAGGGAAGGTTCTTAGCCGCTATATTGCATTGTTGAACTAACAGTTCTGGCTCTTCCGGCACCGGCTTGATCCGAGTGAGGAACGCTTCTGAATCGGCCAAGGCCTCTTGTAAGGCTTCCCTGGTCTCCTTAGACAACCGCAGCAACTCATACAGTGTTATCCGCGCTGGAATATTGGCTAGTTGAGCCATAATATCGAAGATGCGCGGAGTGTTCGAACTCTTCGGTTTATCTCTTCCAATCGGACGATTAAAACGAGACTGCATCGGATTCTGCACCTCTTGAGGCCTCTTTTCTTTCTACTTATCCACCGTCTGTCGTCGAGCATCTTCAACCGGCTTAGGAACTGCAATCACCCCCAGCTCCGTGAGAGTCTTGGCTGGTCCCTGTTTAGTCACCCCCTGCTCAGCTAACTGATCACTAGGTGACGGATAGTTGAAGTGGTACTGGTTTCCGCTCCTAGTGGCAAACACTTCTTGTTCTTCTTCGGAGAGCGGGAAGGTAGGAGCTTCATCGCCATCCTCTTCGAAGATTGCAGAAGTAGCATTGCAGGACTTGCCTTTACCCTTTCTTTTCGAGGAAGTCGCCTACTGCTCATCTTCAATCAGATCCGGATGAACCCAGAGGATTTCGCCGTTCGGGGCTGTGTGTGACACAAGTCCCTTTTGGCGCTGTCCATATGGGTCATCATTCACCATCTTCATTCCCACTTTGGTGACGCGTTTTGGCTCGAACCATGTTGTGGGCACCGATCCAAAGCTGATTGACACTGCATTTGCTCCCACGTTCTCGGCAGGCTTTGAGGTTATGACCCCTACGTCAATCAACGCCTGGATCTTATCTTTGAGGTGGTAGCATGACCTCGTAGGGTGATGGACCGCTCTATGGTACGCGCAATACTTCGGATCCGTCACTTTGCTGGCCCCTTCTTGATCTACGATCGCCGGCAACTGGATTTTGTTATTCTCCAACAGGTACTTAAAGATGCCGGGAACTTCATCATCTTTGAAGGAGTAAACTTTGGGAAACCTTGGCTCCGAAGATTTCTGCTTCTGAGGCCGCTGTTGCCGCTGCTGCTGTTGCTGGGGTTACAATTGAAAGGTTTGATTAGCATCAACTGCATTAGCATGTGCCTTACCTTTCCCCCTCGGGTTGAAGTTCTGCGTTAGAGCATTCGCCGCTTGCTGGCCTCTCTCCGCCTTCTTCCTTCTGAGGAATCGCTCGGCTTGTTCCCCTCGGACCTTCAGATCCTTCCATGTTTTGGATGGTGCTGTCCCCATTACTTCAAACACGTCCAATGAAAGATTGTTGTGGCAGGTCTGGAGAATGAACTCCTCAGTGATCGGGTCCCGGCAATTCATCGCCTTGTTCCGGTACCTTTTGACGAAGGTGTCGACTAACTCCCCGTCTTTCTGTTTCTCGTCCAGTAACGATCCGATAGATATCTTGGTGTCGTCGTCAAAGAAATTAGTGAGAAACTTAGTCTCCATATCATCCCAGCTATTCACGCTACCTGGCTTGAGGCGGTGATACCAATCGAAGGCGGCTCCGCGAAGAGTGCCAACGAAAGACCGTACCATTAGAGGTTCATTGCCAGAGATAACCCCCAAGTGTGATTTGAAGTAAATCACATGCTGAGTGGGTGAACCCTTCCCATCAAACGGCGTGAAGTTAATTAGGTTAAACTTCGCCGGATATGGGATTAATTCCCATTCTCTTGGGTATGGACAAGGAATGCCCGTTTTCTTCACCTCTTGAGCAGAAATCAACGTATTGATCTTGCTCTCAAGATTTTTGATCTTCAAACTTTCACCTGTATCTTCGTTAGCACGATTCTAAGGTGGAAGCGTGGCATTATGACTAGTATCCTCATTACCACCCCCTGTATTGATGGGAGGATTATCGGCATTGCGAGCTTCATCCGTATCCATGTGCTCGTCTTCCTGAACGACCTGGTTACGACGGCTTGGTTCGCCTTGCTGGTTCGTCAGTGCCTGGATTTGTTGCTCATGCATTTCTCTCATATTCTGCATGGCCATCTGCATTTTGAACCTGAAGCTCTCCTGTTGTTTGGCCATGGCATCTTCGAGCATCTTGGCCACCTGTTCCGCGCTTATCATGAATAACTCACGGGGTTGTCCTTCGCTGGATACAGTATTATCAGATGCAACTGCCGAGCCGGCATCTGATTCTTCATCTCCCGAAGGTAATCTTGTCCAAACCCTACCATATGTTGCACGAATGATAGCTCCGGACTGCAGACGAGTTACACGTCGGGGCACTTCTGGAATCGCCTCGGGATTGTCCTGAGCCGATGTTCCTTTGCTGGTCATATTGGCGGTGACCCTCGGAAATTCTCCATCTTCGACCGCCGTTCTTCTTCGTCGGAAACGCCTATGCCTTGGTTTTGGCGTTTCGGTACTAAGCCTTTCGAAAATTGAAACTCTTTCGGGGACTGCCTTGATGCAGTTGCACTCAGACAATACCGCCCGGATGAGTTTGGAATAGGGGCATTGAGTTTCTAGCCTTCGAGGACTTCTCTTTCTGGCTTTGCTCGTACCCCCAACACGATAGTACAACTTGTCAGTTTGAAGGTCGGAGTAACCTATCATGTGTTAGCACGATTTCCCAGGTATAACGTCCTCGTCATCAGACGAGAATGTTTCCTTCTAAGGGTGAACTGCCTTCATCAGGCTTTCGAGAGTCACGCGCCTCGAAACATGCCTTTGTGGGCATGAATTCTCAGCAGGCTCCTGGACTTCAATACGCAGCGTAGTGCGCTTAGTTGCCCTGATTTCCTTGTCATGTTGAGGGTTGCGGCGACCCCCAGCATGTTGAATCGTTCGCGGTTTCTTCATTGGGCCCAAACGTTCCTGAACTAGAGCTTTGCTTTGCTTCTCGGGAAGTGGACCGAGACGCTCCAAGACTGACTTCCTTCTTTGGGATGGTCCTGCGGGATCTCCCGGAGCAGTTGTGGAAATCATCGGCGATTTGGATTGATTCGCCGGAAGTTAAACTTTTGAAGGCTGCAGTTATTGCTCCTTAGTCTGAACCGCCGCTTCAGACTTCGACCTCCAAACTTTGCGGGTTGATGGCGGCTTCTTAGCCACCTCTTTCTGCAGCTTTCTACGGGCTTCTTCAACTTGAGCCCGTGCCTGTGCTGATAGTGCGCGGCGTTTGCGGATGCGTTCTTCCAACGTCGAACGATTCCGTTTGACACGGACCCATTCCATCGTTGGTGGCTTGGAAGAGCCGCCGTTCATTTGTTGTTGAGGCTGTTTGCCTCTCTTGTTCTTCAGATCCGCGTTGTAGCGGATCCCGTCAACAGACTCCATTGCCTTTGCGAATTGTTTCGCAAGGCGTTGACGTTGCCTTTGGCGGGCTCTCTTCGAGAGAGTCACCCCGCCCTCTGCGACGGAAGGGTTGGCCAGAGCAGATCTGACCTGGTTGGGAGTTGGAGGAATCTCACCCGATGCGACTTTGGCATCAAACGGGGTGAGATCTTCGTTGGTATTTTCGACATCTTCATACCAACGAGTTTTTCTCCTGGAGGAGAACTTCTTGGACTTGCGGGGGGAGGTAGATCCGGACGAGGACGACAGGTACTCCTCGTACTTCTACTGGTCGAACTCATACTCGACCTCCTCCACGACCGGGATTGAGATTCGCGGCTGCGACGCTCCGATCTCGGCAGCGAGATCGGCGGCTCCCACTGTGGTCGCCAGATTGTTCGCGGGAAAAATCGTATCTTTCTTCATCGATTCCATTGCTATCTTGAATAACTATTTTTCAGTTACAAAGATCCGGCCTTTTTATAAGATCCGGTTACAATAAAAATCAAATAAAAGAAAAGAAAAATTACAACTTTTCTCCTTGTTGTCGAACAAATCACGAGCTCCTGTTTTGCAGTCGCTCGCTTGCGTGGGTTCTTCGCCTGCACTGGGGTTTATCTGTGGACCACCACGAAATCTAGATCCGGTCGGATCTACGCAGTACAACGGTATTATTTCACGAAGGAAATAATAGCCGGGGGGGATTATTTCACCAAGGAAATAATCGCCCAAATCTCGGGATCAAAGACCAAGCTTTGATCCGGAGTAAGCCTGCGTAGATCTGAGATCCGGTCCTCTCGAACTCTTGCCTTATTTGGCGTTGACGATCGCCGAGCACCAGATCTGGATGAGCAAGTCCTCAAAGTCCTAAAGCTTGGATCTTTTTAAGTTCCGAGCTTCGAATCCAGCAGAGCTTCGCCTCTCCAAATTTTCCAACCCCTCAACAAATGAACCAAGCCCTCTATTTATAGGCAGATCTGTGCCTTGGCACAGATCTGGGCCGGCCACCTCAAGGTGGCTCGGCTGCCGAGCCACCTAGAGGTGGCTCGGTTTTGGCTGAGCCCCACTAGGTGTTGGTTTCGCCGTTTTCCGTCATTGTGTCCGTTTTGTGGTTGATTTGTTCGGACTTGATTCGTTGATCTGATTTGGTAGTAAATCCGGTTCCTGAGTT
Source organism: Asparagus kiusianus (assembly GCA_022839385.1). Classification (NCBI taxonomy): domain Eukaryota; kingdom Viridiplantae; phylum Streptophyta; class Magnoliopsida; order Asparagales; family Asparagaceae; genus Asparagus; species Asparagus kiusianus. Next base: position 237,108 of record BQKN01063018.1, read on the forward strand.
GGTAGTAAATCCACTTTTGAATTTGAGTCCAAAACTGATCTTAAATCGATCGTGATTCGTTCGAGTCTGCTCTTGGTTGGATGACTCGTTGATTCTTCAACCGTTAGCTTAATTCCGCACGCGAGTGGATTTATTCCGTTGTTTGCGTGCGGTTCGTTAGCCTTGTAGCCTCGTTAATCCGCTTCGTCGCATATCACTTGGCTTCGGTGTTGTGGACTAACGATCGTGTTTGGATACGTTGCCCGATGGTTCGTTTGTCGAATCGACGTCGTCGAGCTGTGTTAAGGGACCTATAGGCAGTTTTAAACGCCTACAAATATAGAAAACCCTCGCCATCTTTATGAAGCCACTGCTCGGCATTAATAAGCACTGCAGCGGGGTCTTTCACAGAGTCACCGAATAAAAAGTCAGTCTTCCTGAGAGGCTGAACAGAGCTGGTATCCTTCATGAAAGGCGCATCCGTAATCAACTGTCGAAGAGCTCGATGTCCACCTTCCTTCACCACTTGGGCAACCTCTGTCGACGTGCCTGGAGCAAACTAAAGAGTAAACAGAATAGGTGAAAAATCATCGGAGGTCGAATAATACTCGTCACGACGCCCGTCCACTGCATGAGATGAGAACACTCTGGAGGGATATTCCACTGGAGACAAGCAATTAAACATTTGTTAGTCTCAGTTATAAAAGGAAGTTGAACTCATATTACGAATGGGTAAGATAGAGTCACTGCTTTATAAAGCGTGAGACGATTTGGCCACATTATGCAATCATAAGATAGGGTATATCAACAATATATCCCTGCCTTATAAGGCACAATGCAGCGTCAAATCGCCCTCTTTATTTATTTTGAGATATGGTTTTGACCAAGCAAAATCCATCTTTAAAGCGTCAATCCTCACCAAGGAGAATCAAGGCTCTTTCCGATTGTCTCACCAAGGAGAACAAAATGGGGATAAAAGGACTAATTTATAAATCTCGAAATACGCCGAAAAGAGAGCTCACCAGAATATGAGGAAAGCACGCCATCAGCCGACGCAGTAAGGGATCAACCTCTTGGGATATGCGACATGATAATCTGCAAAATAAAAGAGGAGATGAGATATAAAATTTTAGTTAGGGTGACAAACTCTAAACCTAAAATTTTACCCCCTCTATATTGTAATTAAACCCCTCAGATCTCCAAATTCTACCCCCTGAGAGGCGAGCTCGAGGCGTCAAATCACAACCCTAACCCTTATATACAATCCCACAAATTCATGTACTAAATTAAACATGAAATATGCCAAAATTATGGAGGATTTACCTGAAGAAAAGCTCAAAGATCCAATAAAAATCAGATCTTGAAGGAGGCTCGAACCACGTGCTCGAGGGGCCTGAGAGAAACTTTTTATATGAAGATTTTGAAGGATTTTTCAGTCTAAGATCCAAAGGAAAGGTAGATCTTAGATGAATTTTAGGGTTTGAAGGAGAAAGGATGCACGAGAGAAGAGAAAAATCCAAAAGAGGGAGAGAGGGGGGCCGCCCCTAACGAGAGGAAAAGGGGACTCTTTTATCGAGTGAACCAGTCTTGAACCGGACCAGACCAGTCCTGAACCGGACCAGACCAGTCCTGAACCGGACCAGACCAGGATAAATCAGTTCAAAGGAGGCTGAACCAGACCAGACCAGTCTGAACCAGGCCAAACCAAGCTGAACTAGACTGAACCAGGTTAAACCAGTCCTGAACCAGTCTTGAACCAGGCTGAACCAGGTTGAACCAGTTTTGAACCTGTTCTGAATCAGTTTGAACCAGATTTGAACCAAAATTCAAATTAAAACTGAACTGAGTATCGAAACGACTTGAGATTGACCGACGGTTCAGTCCCTCATTTATTCACCCCTCTCCCATATATTCGGAAGGGTCGAAAGATTTTTTTGAGCCTGATTACTGCTTTTTTTTTGGGGCATTATCAGACCGGTTCAACTCATTCGAACCTCAACAATACTCCAATAAGGTATACGAGTATAAACTATTCCCTATTTTTGTTGAGAAGTTTCCGGAGAATATTTCTCTAAAAATATTCTTAAGGATAACTCAATAACACTCCGAAAAGTATAAGAGTATAAACTGCTTCTCGAGACTCCAGCAGACGTACGAGTATAAACTGTGTCAAAACGCCGGACAACGCGTTGCAAATGAAGACTCAACGCCAACAATCGATGGTCAGTTCTATGTTGAAACAACAAACACGAGCTAAAGATCAGAAAATCAGGAATTGACTTCAAGTTCAAAATTCCGACAATGGTCAGACAATAAATGCAGTACCGGAACCCTTGCAGACATTCGACAAAGCACCGAATAGCCTGGAGGATTGAAAGAATCAAGAATAGAAGTCATTCCAAAAATCCCGTCATAACCGATTGAAGGTTGGGACGATCATATCCAAAGTATTCCAGACTCTTCTATAAAAGAATGAGACTAAAACACTTTGGAGGGGGTATCTGTAGGCGTATAAAACTGCTTATAGGTCCCTTAACACAGCTCGGCACGATGATTCAACAAACCTACGAACCATCGGGCGATGTATCCAAGCATGATCGTTAGATCACAACATCGAAGCTAAGTAAGATGCGACGAAACAGATTAACGAGGCGAAGAGGTTAAACACCGAAGCGGATTTACTACCAAATCAGGATCCGGACTGCCAAATCAGAGTCCAGATCAACAAATTAGAGTTCAGATAAACCGCGAAACCGGAAAATCACGAAAACCAACATTTGGAGGACTCGGCCAAAACCGAGCCACCTCTAGGTGGCTCGGTGGCCGAGCCACCAATTGGTGACTCGGCCAAGGCCGACCACCTTTTGGTGGCTCGGTGGCCGAGCCACCTGGGCCAAAGCCCAGGTCTGAGTGCCTATAAATAGGCTTGGTGGCTCATTGTTTTGGAGGTTGGAATTTTTTGAGGCGAAGCTCTGCTGGATTGAGATCTAAAACTCGGAGTTTTGAAGCTTTGAAGACTTGAACTTTCAGATCTAGTTCTTGGCGATCATCCACACCAAACAAGGCAGGAGTTAGAGAGAGATCAGATCTGAGATCTACACGGCTACCCTCCGGATCAAAACTTAGTTTTTGATCCCGAGAAGAGTATCGATTTCGCTTGGTCGATTTTGATTATTTCGGGCGATTATTTCCTTGGTGAACTAATCCCCCCAGCTATTATTTCATTCGCGAAATAATACCCGTCATACCGTGTAGATCTGACCGGATCTAGATCGCACGGTGGTCCACGGATTAACCCCGGCGCAGGCAAAGAACCCACAAAAGCAAGAGACCGCAAAACAGGATTTTGCGATTTGTTCCATAAAAAAGAAAAGTTGTAATCTTTTGATTTTTTCTTTGATTTTGTTGTAACCGGATATTATAAAAAGACCGGATCTTTTGTAACCGAAAAAACAGTTGCTTGAAAAAACAATGACTTCAATGAAGAAAATAATTTTTCCCGCGAACAACGAGCATGTTGGAATGGATATAAGATCGTCCAAGGAGAAGGTTGTAAGGTGCCTTGATGTTAATGACATAGCAAGTCACCTCCATCTTTAACTTTACAATTTGACACCTTAGTCGAATCTTTCCAAGAGACTAGCTACTGCTTGAGTTGAAATGAGTATGGTTGCATAAGTCTTTGAGAGTTTGTGAAGGGGGATTCCCAAAAAGTGGGATTATGCCCAACGTGGAATTATGCTCAACGTGGAGCCTGGATCGATGTGAATTCTCTCAACCATTAATGATCCTATATACCCAGCATAGTAAAGGGGGAGATTTTGATGATGATCTTTGACAAGCATATCCTCCAAAGTGAAATTGATGCAAGGCATCTGCTGTTAGCATTGATAGCATTGCTCGTGTCCTTCATCTTGAGGAGGTTTGATCATGTGGGCATGAAATGCCTCATTATTGTTCAGAGCTTCTTTCAAAACTTCTCTCATATCCTTAGACAAATGTAAAAGCTCAAATAAGGTTTTATGAGCTAGAATATTGGCCAGTTGAGCCATGATATCATATCTAAAAGGAGCCTTGGGATCACTTGGAGGATGTTGTAAGGCCTTGTCAAACCGAGTCTCCTTTTTCTTTGTAGGTACCGGTTGTTTGAATGTTCCGGGTTGATTATATTCCCTTAAGTAATATTTTTCGAACCTCATTCCTATCATGGCAACTTTTTATCCCTCTGAATTAGTGAAGTGACATGCAGAGATTCTTCTTTGATGATTGCGGAGATGTTATTGCAAGTCTTCATCTTACGTTTGTTTTTGGACTTCTGAAGAGTCCAATTCTCATACTGGAGAAGGTCGGGATGTACCCACATTATTTTGCCTCTCTCCGTAGTGAGAGAAATCAAGCCTTGTCTTTGTTGATTCTGGCTGCCATAATTTACCACTTCCATTCTTGCAGTAGGAATGGAGATAATGCCGGTTCGAGGTTGAAGTTCTAGCATGGAGCCAAATTGGAGAGTCATTATGTTGACGATGACTTTCTTTTGCTCTAGTTTAAGCTTGAGAATTTCTAATTCGATGAATGTCTATATCTTATCCTTAAGGATATAGCAGTTCTTTATCGAATGTCCTAACATTCTATGATAAAAGGCAATAGTTAGGGTTATCGATCTTTTCGACTTCTTCAGAACGTCGAGCTTCTGGGAGCCTTAGACGATTCCCTTTGTTGAGCACATGGAGGAAGGTGACTTTATTGTAAAACCCCAAAAATTTGAGTTAACGATTGATAAATTGAATTAATATATGATTAATTATTATAAGTGGATATTTATTGAGATAAATATCATTAAATAGTGTATGAGTACATTAACAAGTATTTTGAGTATAAAAAAGCTCATACATGAAAATTGAACGAGTTGAAAACATGCACAAAGGCAAAATTTTGAGGAACTGGAAATTCCCAGTTACGTCGACCACCGCGATCGACCGCAGCCCGGTTGACTGCAGCCCGGTCGACCGCCACAGTCGACTGTGGAACCTTTTTCTGTTTTTTCTAATCTAAGTTGGTTTCGGTTATTTAAGGCCCATATTCATTTTCTCTGCTATATATACACATTGTTCACAAGATTTTCAGTATTCTTTCATATTTTTGAAACCCTAGCAGCCACCAAACTTTTCTATAAACCCTAAATTGATTTTTGAGAAAGATTAAAGGCTTTAAGGTGGGATTTTCGGTTTGCAACTTGGAGATCTGCTTGGGAACTTCATCTTACACATTTTAAAATAAGTCTCAGGCGAGTTTCATCACTACTAATCCCTCTCCCCTGTTTTAAAAAGTTTTAAAGAGATTTAAATGTGTTTTATAGAGCCAAATTGACTAGTTTGTGAATAAAAAGTAATCTTTTATATTATATGTGTAAAGACTAGGCCTTTTCATGTTAAGAACGAAATTACAAATGTATTCTAAGATCTGAAGAGAATAAATAACGTGGTTTAAGTGAGAATTTGTGATTTTATCTTCACTTTGACGTTTTGTGCATGTTTAAGAGTTTAATCATGATCTTTTATGAAATTAATCGTGTTCTATATGTTTGATTTTTTTCTAGAGATATAAATCTGCTATATACAATGTTCTAAGTTTCAGGACAAATTAAACTAGTTTAAATCACAAACAAATCAAAAAATACAGATTGCATAAACCTACGCAGAACAGGATCTGTTCGTGTGCCGGTCGACCGTGTGCTAGACAGAAGTCTGGGCAATTGTTGAAATCGTGTATGGTCGACCGCGCCTAAGCGGCGGTTGACCGCGTGTCAGGCAGAGGCTTGGGTAGCCTCTGAAAAGCGATGCGGTCGACCGCCGCTATATTACGGTCGACCGCCAGGCTGATATATGTTAGTGCATGTTTTCCATCATGATTTCTGATTTTTGGGAATTTTCTCGACCTTGTTGTATTGTATAACAATCTTTATGAGTTGTTTAACATCTGAAGTGTTGGTGAACACCAGATTTTGATACGCACACTGAGATATGTGTACATACACTTAGTTTATATTGAATTGACAGGCATTGTCAAAGTATTTGACACACGTGGCGTTGATGAAAATGAAATAAAATATGATAAATTATTGCTCATCAGTTATGGATGCTCAGTGTGGTTGTTTATCCCATAATGAGACCTCGGTTGTACCACACTAGGAGTATTTGGTTGTTTTTCCCATAATGAGACATTGGTTACCAAATACTCAAAGATGATCGGTGTATTTTTTCGGTTTGGGCTGATATGCCTATTCACCATTGTACAATCATTTGGAAACATATCCAAAATAGGAAGATAAAACCTATTACCACAGAACAATTGAGTAAGGGTGATGAATCCACATGTGAATGTGATTACCTTACAAGAGTATCGTTATGAGATGAGACTTATATACAGTTACAGTTTGTACCCATGTAGTTTATGCATGAGTAGGGTACACAATTGATACATGATGAACATGATATAGTTAATGATGATATTTGAGAAGGTTGACATTTTCTTATGTTTATGCCAACTACCTGAGCGTAGATTGAGATGTGACCTTGATTCCTTACAATTGAGGTTTGGAGTATCTTCTTTTACATTTTGATTTCATTCATAGGTTTGTAATTAGTATTTAGACACCCACAATCTAAGACATGGTATATACATGACGGTTTTCTTGTTTGGATTATTTCGCTCGACGTACTAATTCTCGTGTTGTGGGTTTCTAAATATTAATCTCCACTTAGAACTTTATGAATGCTTGTATATCTATATTGTACTAACAAAATTTTCTTATACACTCCTACCCCTTCCCCTTAGGAATGGTGGAGATGATCTCCCTAGCACTTTAATGCTCATTATTTCCCCTCTTTTTAGGGGAAAGTCTAGCGCACGGAGAGTCACATGTGTAGGCGTATAAAAATGCCTATAGGTCCCTTAACACAGCTCGGCACGGTGATTCGACAAATCAATGAACCATCTGGTGACGTATCTAAACACGATCGTTAGTCCACAACACCGAAGCTAAGTGACACGTGACGAAGCGGATTAACGAAGCTACGAGGCTAACGAACCACACGCAAACAACAGAATAAGTCCACTCGCGTGCGGAATCAAGCTAACGGTTTGGTGAGTCAACGAGTTATCCAACTATAGAGCGGATTCGAACTCGAACACCGAAGCGGATTTACTGCCAAATCAGGATCCGGACTGCCAAATTAGGATTCAGACCAACAAATCAGAGTCCAGATCAATAATGAGGTTCGGATAAACCGATAAACCGTGAGACCAGACAACCAACGCGATGGCGAACACCACGGGGAGCTCGGCATAGCCGAGCCACCACAAGGTGGCTCGGTGACCGAGCCACCAAATGGTGGCTCGGTAGCCGAGCCACCAAATGGTGGCTCGGTGGTCGAGCCACCTTGGTGGCTCACCGAGCCACCTTGAGGTGGCTCGGCGGCCACCGAGCCACCATATGGTGGCTCGGAGGCCGAGCCACCCATGGGGTGGCTCGGCGGCCGAGCCACCTTGTGGTGGCTCGGTGGCCAAGCCACCCAAGTGGCCGAGCCACCTGGCCGAGCCACAGGTAGATCTGGGCTCAGATCTGAGCCCAGATCTGTTTTCAGAAGCCTATAAATAGACCCCCTTGGCTCATTTTTTAGGGGTTGGAATTTGGAGAGCCGAAACTCTGCTGGATTGAGAATTGAACTTGGACTTTTAGAGCTTTGAAGATTCAACTTCCAGATCTGGTTCTTAGTGATCATCCACGCCAAATAAGGCAGGAGTTCGAGAGAGATCAGATCTGAGAGCTACACGATGTTCCTCCGGATCAAAGCTTAGCCTTTGATCCCGAGAAGAGTCTCGAATTCGCTTGGTCGATTTCGATAACTTGGGCTATTATTTCCTTGGCGAAATAATCCCCTCAGCTGTTATTTCCTTCGTGAGATAACACCTGCCATACCGTGTAGATCTGACCGGACCAAGATCGCGCGGTGGTCCACGGATTAACCCCGGCGCAGGCAAAGAACCCACAAAAGTGAGAGACCGCAAAACAGGATCTCGTGATTTGTTCGGCATAAAAGGAAAGTTGTAATCTTTTTATTTTTCTTTGATTTTGTTGTAACCGGATCTTATAAAAAGATCGGATCTTTTGTAACCGATAAACTGTTTTTTAAGAGAACAATGACGTCAATGAAAATTATAATTTTTTCCCGCGAACAATCTGGCGACCACAGTGGGAGGCGACGATCTCGTTGGCAGCCGCGGATCTCAATCCCGGTCGTGGAGGAGGTCAAGTATGAATTCGACCAGCAAAAGTTTGAGGAGTACCTGTCATCCTCGTCCGGATCCACCTCCCCCCGTAAGTCTAAGAAGTTCTCCTCCAGGAGAAAGGCCCGTTGGTATAAGGAGGTAGAAAATACCAACGAAGATCTCACCCCGATCGATGCCAAAGTTGCATCAGGTGAGGTTCTACCAACCTCCAACCAGGTCAGATCTGTTCTGGCTAACTCTTCCGCCGCTGAGGGTGTGGTGACTCTCTCGAAGAGAGCCCGCCAAAGGTAACATCAACGCCTGGCGCGACAATACGCGAAGGCAATGGAGTCCGTTGATGGAATCCGCTACAAGGCGGATCTGAAGAACAGAAGAGGCAAACAACCTCAACAACCGATGAACGGCAGCTCTTCGAAGCCGCCAACGATGGAATGGGTCCGTGTCAAACGGAATCGTTCGACGCTGGAGGAGCGCATTCACAAGCGCCGCGCGTTGTCGGCGCAGGCACGGGCTCAAGTCCAAGAAACCCGTAGAATACTGCAGAAGGAAGTGGCCAAGAATCCGCCACCAACTCGCCAAATATGGAGGCCTAAGTCTGAAACGGCAATTCAGGCTAAGAAGCAGCTATGGCAGCCTTCAACAAAGGTACCACCTCCGGCGAACCAACCTAAATCGCCGGGAGATCCCGCAGGACCATCCCGAGGGAGGAGGTCGGTTTTGAAGCGCCTCAGTCCACTTCCTAAAGCTCTAGTTCAAGAACGTTTGGGCCCACTAAAAAAGCCCCGAACAAATCAACATGCTGGGAGTCACCGCCACTCTCAGCATGATAAGGAGTTTATGACAGATAAGCGCACCACTCTGCGCATTGAAGTCCAGGAGCCCGCTGAGAATTCACGCCCACAAAGGCATGTTTCGAGGTGCGTGACTATTGAAAGCCCGAAGAAGGCAGTTCATCCTCAGAAGGAAGCGTTGTCATCTGATGATGATAGCATTATACCTGAGAAATCGTGCCAACACATGGTAGGTTACTCCGACCCTCAAACTGACGAGTTGTACTATTGTGTTGGGGGTACGAGTAAAACCAGAAAGAGGAGTCCTCGAGAGTTAGAAACTCAGTGTCCCTGTTCCAAACTCATTCGGGCAGTATTGTCTGAGTGCAGATGCACCAATGCAGTCCCCGAAAGAGTTTCGGTTTTCGAAAACCTCAGTAGCGAAACGCCAAAACCAAGGCCTAGGCGTTTCCGACGAAGAAGAATGGTGGTTGAAGATGGAGAATTTCTGAGGGTCACCACTAATATGACCAGCAAAAGGACATCAGCATAGGGTAATCCTGAGTCGATTCCAGAAATACCTCGGCGTGTAACTCGTCAGCAGTCCGGAGCCATCATACGAGCAACCTATGGTAGGGTTCGGACAAGACTGCCTTCGGAAGATGAAGAATCGGATGCTGGCTCTGCAGTCGCATCGGATAACACAGTGTCCAGTGAAGGACAACCCCGCGAGTCATTTATGATAAGCACGGAACAAGTGGCTAAGATGCTCGAAGAAGCCATGGCCAAACAACAGGAGAGCTTCAGGTTCGAGATGCAGATGGCCATGCAGAATATGAGAGAAATGCATGACCAACAGATCCAAGCACTGACGAACCGGCAAGGCGAGACAAGTCGTCGTAACCAGGTTAATCAGGAAGATGAGGACACGCATGCGGATGAAGCTCACAATGCCAATAATCCTCCCATCAATGCAGGGGGTGGTAATGAGAATGCTAACGAAGATACAGGTGAAAGTTTGAAGATCAAAAATCTCGAGAGAAAAATCAATACGTTGATTTCCGCTCAAGAGATAAAGAAGACAGGCATTCCTTGTCCATACCCGAGAGAATGGGAATCAATCCCGTATCCGGCGAAGTTCAACTTAATCAACTTCACACCGTTTGATGGGAAGGGTTCACCCACTCAGCATGTGATTTACTTCAAATCACACTTGGGGGTTATTTCTGGTAACGAACCTCTGATGGTACGGTCCTTCGTGGGTACTCTTCGTGGAGCCGTCTTCGATTGGTATCGCCGCCTCAAGCCAGGAAGTGTGAATAGCTGGGACGACATGGAGACTAAATTCCTCACCAACTTCTTCGATGACGACACCGAGATATCCATCGGGTCATTGCTCGGTGAGAAACAGAAAGATGGGGAATTAGTTGATACCTTCGTCAAAAGGTTCCGGAACAAGGCGATGAACTGTCGGGACCCGATCACAGAGGAGTTCATTCTCCAGACTTGCCACAACAACCTTGCATTGGACGTGTTGGAAGCAATGGGGACAATACCATCCAAGACGTGGAAGGATTTGAAGGTCCGAGGGGAGCAAGCTGAGCGATTCCTCAGAAGAAAGAAGGCGGAGAGAGGCCAGCAGGCGATGAATGCTCCAACATAGAATTTTAACCAACGAGGTAAAGGTAAGGCGCATGCTAATACAGTTGATGCTAATCAAACTTTTCAATTGCAACCTTAACAACAGCCGTAGCAACAAGCACCACAACAATCGCAGTCGCAATGGCGACAACGGCCTCAGAAGCAGAAATCTACGGAGCCAAGATTTCCTAAAGTGTACTCCTTCAAAGATTACGAAGTTCCTATTATCTTTAAGTACTTGTTGGAGAACAACAAAATCCAGTTGCCGGCGATCGTGGATCAAGAGGGGGCTAGCAAAGTGACGGATCCGAAGTATTGTGCATACCATAGAGCGGTCCATCACCCTACAAGATCATGCTACCACCTTAAGGATAAGATCCAGGCGTTAATTGATGTGGGCGTCATAACCCCAAAGCCGTCCAAGAACGTAGGAGCAAATGTAGTATCAATCAGCTTTGGATCAGTGCCCACGACATGGTTTGAGCCAAAACGCATCACCAAGGTCGGAATGAAGATGGTGAACGACGACCCATACGGACAGCGCCAAAAAGGACTTGTGCCACACACAGTCCCAAACGGCGAAATCCTCTGGGTCCACCCTGATCTTATTGAGGACGATCAATGGACGACTGCCTCTACGAAAAAGGGTAAAGGCAAGTCCTGCAATGCCACTTCCGCAATCTTCGAAGAGGATGGCGATGAAGCCCCTACCTTCCTGCTCTCCGAAGAAGAACAAGAAGTTTTTGCCACTAGAAGCGGAAATCAATACCACTTCAACTATCCATCACCTAGTGATCAGTTAGCTAAGCAGGGGGTGACTAAACGGGGACCAGCCAAAACTCTTATGGAGCTGGGGGTGATTGCGGTTCCTAAACCAGTTGAAGAGGCTCGACGACAGCCGGTGGATAAACAGAAAGAAAAGAGACCCCAGGAGGTTCAGAATCCGAAGCAGCCTCGTTTCAATCATCCGATTGGAAGAGATAAACCGGAGAGATCGAACACTCCGCGCATCTTCGATATTATGGCTCAACTAGCTAATATTCCAGCACGGATAACACTGTATGAGTTGCTGCGGTTGTCTAAAGAGACCAGGGAAGCCTTACAAGAGGCCTTGGCCGATTCAGAAGCATTCCTTACTCGGATCAAGCCGGTACTAGAAGAGCCAGAACCGTTAATTCAACACTGTAATATAGTGGCTAAGAACCTTCCCTGCATTACCTTCACCAAAGAGGATATGCAGACGAAGAATTTGAACCATGATCGACCCCTATATTTCATCGGGTACATTGGCTCCAGCGAAGTCAACCGAATCCAAGTGGATCCGGGTTCCGCTGTGAGTATTATGCCGCTTCGCTTGATGCATAGCCTCGGCATTCCAGTCAGTAAATTGGCGTCTACAGGCACTGTTATCTACGGATTCAATACCAGCGGGTCAAGACCTTTGGGAAAGATCCGGATAAAATGTCAAATGGGTGATCTGAAGACGGAGGTCACATGTTACGTGATTGATGCTGAGACATCATATAACTTACTACTGGGTCGGCCTTGGATCCATAGTAACGTTATAATTCCTTCCACTCTCCATCAGTGTTTGAAATATGTTGACACTGATGGTAAGGTCAGGACGGTGGTCGTGAATAAGCAACCATTCAAAGGATTTGAGAATTATTTCACTGATTCTCTCCTTTATGGTAACGAATCCGATACTGAACCATCGGCCCAGGGCACGGACAGCGGAGAAGAAGCTGATACCGAAGCCGGATTCGATTACAATAGAGGGTTTGTTTTAAATGACATTGTACCCTTTGTAATCAATCTTGACGATGAGCAATCGTCAGATGGCAGTTGTAACTGGCAACTTGCCAATAATAAAATAAATGATGATTTAGAGTACTCACTGCCTCTTGATGATGTGATAAAGGGATTGTATGATAATTCCGATTTATATATGCCACTCCGATCATCTTATGTAACAAAGAAGCACCTCCAGCTTTCTTTCGGAATAACCCTGATCGTTCCTGCCAAAATAAGAGGCGAAAAAGAAGTGATCTACGGTAAAGGAGATAGTTTTCCATTACCTGATCATTTCTTAAGGGAAGATGAAGATGATGACAAACCTGGTCGACATTTATCTAAGTATAGTCCGGAAGCGCGCAAGCTCATGGAAAAACAGGGATACGATTTCACACTCGGAGAAGGTTTATACTTCGATCGAGGTTCCCGTATTCCAGCCAAAGCAGCATATGTACCAAAAGGGAAACCGGATGATTATTATAAATTCAGACGGGGATTAGGGTATGTCTCTTCTTTAGAAGACGAGTGTTGCTGGTTAATCAATGACCAATCATCTAAGCAATACAAGGATGGGTACTCATCAGATTCCTCGGAATGGGATTCCGATACAAGTCTGGGGGAAGTATTCAAAGCCCTAATGTCGAACATGACTACAGCTGATCCATCTACAATGGAGGACGATGATCAAATGCCAATGTGGGAAGACCCATGGGTTCATCACCTGAATATGCAGTACGGCGATAGGTTTGAACAAAGGGAACCCCCCACTGAAGACAAAATAGTCCAAATTAACATGGGCGATGAGGCCAACCCAAAGCCCATATTCATCAGCGATAGTCTTCCCCCAAATGAGAAGGAGGAATTAATTGCTCTCATCAGGGAATACATTGACGTCTTCGCTTGGAACTATGAGGACATGCCAGGGCTCGACCCCAATGTGGCAATGCATCGCCTCGATATCAAGTCGGATGCCAAACCTGTCAAACAACAGCAGAGACGGTTTCATCCGCAGATTATGGAAGCCATTGAGGCAGAGGTTAAGAAATTGATCGACTCAGAATTTATCCGAGAGGAGCAACATCCAGACTGGCTAGCCAATATTGTTCCAGTCATGAAGAAAAATGGTAAAATCAGAATTTGCATCGACTTTAGGGACCTGAATGCGGCATGTCCAAAAGACGACTTTCCTCTCCCAATCACGGATGTCATTATCGATAATACATGCGGATTTAATAGAATGTCCTTTATGGATGGCTTTTCAGGATATAACCAAATCAAGATGCACCCGGATGAAGAGAAGCATACAGCGTTCAGAACACCCCTCGGTGTCTTCTGCTACACGGTGATGCCTTTCGGTCTAAAGAATGCGGGCGCCACGTACCAACGAGCAATGATGAAGATTTTCCAAAAACATCTCAGGAAAACAGTCGAATGCTATGTTAACGATTTGGTCGTAAAAAGTCGCAACAAAGAAGATCACATCAAGGATTTGAAGACAATGTTCGATCTCATGCGGAGTCATCAATTGAAGATGAACCCCACTAAATCCTTCCTTGGAATGTCCAGCGGAAAATTCCTTGGATTCGTCATCACCACTAAAGGCATACATATTGATCCTGACAAGGTGAAGGCGATACATGAATTGCAGCCCCCGAGAAATCTAAGAGAACTCAGAGGATTGCAAGGGCGTTTAGCTTACATCCGGCGGTTTATCTCAAATCTTTCTGGGAAGTGCCAACCGTTCTCTAAGCTAAACAAGAAAGGTGTGTCATTTATTTGGGACGATGCTTGCTAAAAAGAACTCGAAGATATCAAGAGATATCTGACGAATCCTCCTGTTCTCGTTGCACCAAAGTTAGGTAAACCGTTCTTGATTTACATCAAGGCGATGAACCATTCGATAAGTGCTTTATTAGCACAAGACGATGATAATGGTCACGAACAGGCAGTTTATTACTTAAGTCAAACTTTGGTAGGCGCTGAGTCCCGATATCCGATGATTGAGAAAGAATGCCTAGCATTGGTATTCTTAATACAAAAGATGCGGCATTACTTAGTCGGACAGACGATTTACGTCATTTCTAACGTTAATCCAGTATGGGTATTTATGACGCAACCGGGTTCGATGAATTGGCGGTTAGCGAAGTGGGCCCTTCTCTTGTCCCAGTATCATTTGCACTTCAAATAACAGAAGTCGGTCAAAGGACAAGCAATTTGTGATCTTTTGGCGGCAAACCCGACAACGGATATGGTAGAAGTATATGATGACTTGCCAGATGAAACCCACGAGGTTAACACCACGTCACATCAACAAGTATGACAATTATACTTCGATGGTGCTTCAAGAGCAGCTAATGTGGTAATAACCCCTGGATGTTCTAAAGTCTCCTCCGGAGTTGGAGTTGTCTTAGTTTCCCCGGGGAAGCATGTGATGCCTCGGGCTTATTCACTGACTGATCCATGTTCCAATAACGTAGCCGAGTACAACGCACTCCTCATTGGACTTAGTTTCGCCAAGGAGCTGGGGGTCAAATATCTCGAAGCTTTTGGGAATTCTCAATTGATAGTCAACCAAGTCCGTGGAGAGTATGAAGTCAGGAACCAAGACCTAATCTCGTACCACCAGGAGGCCGTCAAAATGGCAGGTTCTTTTGAAGAATTCTTTATTGAATACATCCCTCGTCTCCAGAACGCTTATGCGGATGCACTGGCAGCACTAGCGGTATCACTTGCGCAGCCTCCTGAAACTGAACTGCTAGTCACGGTAAGATCGCATCAACTCTGCATACCCATATACAATATGGATATCGAAGAGGAAGATGATAGAAACATAAACGCCAAGGAGGTGAATTCAACTCAAATCGGGTCTGAGTCCCGAGATTGGTGTTTTCCCATCATTGACTACGTCCAATATGGTATTCTGCCAGAGGATATAAAAGAAAGGGAATCAATCCGCCAAAGAGCACCAAGGTTCTTCTATAATACCGAGACCCGTACATTATACCGTCGAGGGTATGATGATTTGCTACTTCGATGCCTTTCGAACGAAGAAGCAGAAGAAGTTCTTAAGGAAGCACACGAAGGAGAATGCGGTGCGCATCAGCCTGGTCCCAAACTGTATGATCGCATCAGGAGAATGAGATATTTTTGGCCAACAATGGTTCGTGACGCGATCGAATACGCCCGAGGTTGTCACGCCTGTCAAGTACATGCAAATTATATGCACCAACCACCGGAGCGGTTACACACGTCAACCACGTCTTGGCCATTCGAGACATGGGGTATGGATATTATCGGTCCTATTTTTCCCCCTTCAGTCAAAGGTGATCGATTTATTCTCGCAATCACGGATTACTTTTCAAAGTGGGCTGAAACGATTCCGCTTAAAGAAGTGAAGACGAACAACGTCATCAATTTCATCAAGCATCATATCATATACCGACACGGCGTGCCAAGACGGATCATTCATGACAACGGTCCACAGTTCATAAGCAACGCTTTCGTCAGGTTTTGTGACAAGTTCAAAATTCAAGATGTTTCGTCAACAGCTTATTATCCCGCTACGAATGGATTAGCTGAGGCTTTTAACAAGACGATCATTAAAATCCTGTCAAAGCTCGTGAAGACCAATAAACGAGACTGGGATGATAAACTCGGTAAAGCACTCTGGGCTTATCGTACCACCATACGCACACCTACAGGAGCTACCCCATATTCGTTGGTATATGGATGTGAAGCTGTGCTGCCATTGGAAATCCAAATCCCATCCCTTCGGATCGCTCTCGCAACGGAGATGACGACGGAAGAACAACATCAAAAACGTCTCGAAGAACTCGAAATGTTGGATGAAAGGCGCTTAGAAGCTCAACAACACATTGAGTTTTATCAACCCAGAATATCTAGGGCTTTTAACAAAAGAGTCCGACAAAGAAGCTTCAAGGAGGGAGATCTGGTCCTCGCTGCTCGCCGATCGATAATCCTCAACTCCAAGAAGAAGGGTAAATTTGAACCCAAATGGGAAGGACCGTTTGTGATAGACACAGTCTACTCAAATGGCGCATATCACCTCATTTCTCTAGAGGGCGTCAGACAATTAATGCCAATAAATGGGAAGTTCCTTAAAAAGTACTATCCTTAGTATATTCAGGATAACCCATTTACCGGGAAGGTCCTTGAAGAATATTACACTTAATATTCTAGAGGATAACCCAAAATTATTTTCACCACCAAAATCCCTCACTGATCAATTTCAATTAACAGTGAGTCCACCAAAAGGGACTTTCTGGTCCAAGCCACCAACAAATTTCCCTCTTGATTCTTTCTACGAGCAAGAGGTCCACTTTCAATTCAGAGCCTCCTTTCGATAAACGAAAGAACTCCCTTCCTTTCTCTTTGGTTAAACCTCTTCATGGTTATAACCAAAGTTGAAATTTCATTTCGATAAACGAAAAACTCATCTAGATAACCAATCCTATAAAAGGTAAGCTTATTTAGATCTTCCGGATTCTCGGAGTGGAGATCTCACTACTAGTTTCTTTCTTGCACTGGAAATAGAATATAAAATTCTTCCTTTCCAGAATCAAGGAATAGAATATAAAATTCTTTCTTTCTTGTTCGGGGAATAGAATATAAAATTCTTACTTTCCCACATCAACCCTTTTTCTAAGAATTTATCAATTTAGGATTCAACCTAGGAAGTTTATCCCGAATCCTAAGCAGGGATAAGTCTGCGCCTAACACGCGTTGCCGGTTTAGTCTTTCTCCGTAGAAGAAGACACCAGAGTTCGATTCTGGGGTATTTTATCCTGAAACCTAAGAAGGGATAAGTCTGCGTCTAACACGCGCCGCCGGTTAGTTCTTAATCGTTAAAAAGAACACTCGTCCGCATATTCAATATTGTGGCAGGTTGTTATTAATAACACCAAAATTCATGCCTTACACGCATGGGGAATTTCATCCTGAATCCTAAGAAAGGATATGCCGATGTCTAACACGCGTCGCCGGTTTAGTCTTTATCCGTAGAAAAAGATACTAGAACCTGATTCTGGGGACCTTTATCCCGAAGCCTAAGTAGGGATAAGTCAACGTCTAATACACGTTGCTGGGTAGCCTATTCCCATGACAATGGCGAAGTCTACGTATTCGAAGTCGTAGTACAAAGTCTCAGAGGATTCACTCTCTTAGCACAACGTTACATGTGGAACGGATTTAAATAATCCGCATGCTAGCCCGACTCAAACGGTAGTCGGTAAAGGCTAATCAAATTCATTGAAGGCTGAGGATTTGCCAAAAATCCTAAGTCAACGTCTCATACACGTTGCTGTTTAGTCTTTTCACGGGAGAAAGATGAAGTCTACGTATTCAATATCGTAGCACTAAAAGGGTTAACTCTTTTAGCTTAACGTTACATGCGGAACGGATTTGGACAATCCGCATGCTAGCCCGACTCAAACGGTAGTCGGTAAAGGCTTATCAAATCCGTTGAGGGCTGAGGGTTTGCCAAAAATCCTATGAGTATTATGGTCAATCATTCCAAACAGAGTGAGAAATCATAATAAAAATAAAGATAAAACCATGTTCGCTAAGAGGATCAAAAGTCAAAATATCCAGCAAAAGGAATCATACATCAAGCCCATGGCTAAAAATCTGCTGACTAATCTTAGACAGCTTCTCATCATAAGCTTGCCTAAGCTCATCCTCCAATTCAGCTCTGAGGGATTCTTCAGTGGTGGTTCGAGTCTTCACAGCAACCTCCTCCGTCTCGACCAGCTTCTGCTTCAAGGACTTCAACTCCTCAGATAAGGCCATGTGGGCTTGCTGATCCTGTACCTTCGTCATCTGAAGAATACTCAAAGTCTCCTCTTCCTCACGAAGTTCCCTTCTGAGCTGTTCTATCTTGGTCTCGCAAGAGGTAATAGAAATGTCAAGCTCGGCAAGGGAAGATGATTTAACAGTAAGGTTGGTCTCAACTCGATCTACCCGATCCCGCTGCACCTGAAGCTCGAACTCAGCAAGAACTCGAGTATCGCGCCATGTCTGTAAGCGAGTATCCAACTCGGCAGCAATAAATGAAGAGGCACCTACATCACGGAGCTCACGTAACATCTGAAGCTCGTGCTCTAGGCAATCAAGGTCATCAATAATAGCCTTCGCCAGATCTGAATATCCTGCTTCCCTTATCGAATTTATTCTGGAATCAAGGAAAGGCTTGAATTGGCGAAGGAAGAGTGCACCGTGGAAGAGCTTGCCGATCATAGTGTTCACAAAGGAGAAGAAGGAGTGAACTTCTATGCAGATGACGATCTTCTCAGGATCGTTGTCTGATAACAACTCCTTCACAAGGACATGAAGCCGAGAAGAAGACCCTACACAGAAAAGGAGAAATCCGTCAAAAAGCCTTGAGGAGGAAATAAATAACATTTCTCAGTTGCTTAATTCATACCCTCTTCCTCTTGAGTCACTGGGGGTAGTGGGGATGTAACCGCTGTTGATGCATCAACTGGTATAGTTGGTCTCACAGCCGGCTCAACAGGATCAGTCTCAACAAAAGCTTCTGTCAAACACAAAATGGAATTTTTAGATTCATCACATTATAGTTGTATTAGTCACAAAATGGCTAGTCCTATAATTAACATGAGAAAAGGCATATACCTTCAAAAGGACCATCCTCGGAATTCTTGGGGAATGTAGATTCAGGAAACATATCTTCAGGCATTTGGTCATCAATCTGAGGAGAGCCATACATGAAGTGGAGCATGGGAGTGTCCACAAGCAAACCCTCCTCATCAAAATCATCAGTCGAAAAATCTGATACAAGAAAATATAAATGCGAGAGAAAAGTAAAGAGACTACAATCAATGGAAATGAGTTACCTCTTACAGACGTGTTAGCCTCTTTACCCCCAAGATCCACGTTTGCCCCCTACAATTTATCTGAAAAAGCAAGAAGCATAGAGACAATTAAGGGAGGCATGAATTCTGAATCATTCATCTAAAGAACATATTGTTAATGGTAGATGTACCTGGATTCACTGAATCGGGTCCTACATTGATAGTCTCCCTGGCGTCGGCAGCTTCTGCAGGCTTTTCTACCTGGTGTGGTAAGTCAGGCTCACCAGAAAATGCAAAATCATGAGGAGTAGAACCAGGACTCATCTCGCCTTCCTCA
>BQKN01063020.1:0-14440 GCA_022839385.1 Asparagus kiusianus
GGGGGGGGGGGTCTATCAGCAATCAATCACAATTATTTCCTTATTTTTATTGACAGGAAGGTTGATCATTGATGTTGTTTAATTGACCACAGGAAAGGGAATAAAATATTGGAAATGAAAATTATAAGATTTAGTACTTGAACCAAGCCAACCAACATGTAGATGTAGCGTAGGCCCCAGAATTTTGGCACAATGATTATGCATGATTTGTAATTTTAATTAATTAATGTTTCTCCCTCATTAATAGTAGACATTTGTTCCCTATCTTCGTCGTAGCAGGACCCATCATTATCAATAGACATACATTCAGATGAGGAGTGCTTGCCATGTAGCTGCTGACATTCTATCCACCACGGACAAACTCCTTGCATCCTCATCGCACGCATTTGTGTGTGCGTAGGAACAAATAATGATAATAATTGACCCAGGATTTTATTTTATTTTTTGAAAAATCACACGTACAGCACAAAAGTTAATTTCTCCTTGTTGAGAGATTGTTCCTTCCGACTCCTTAGCATTGCACCGACACAAGATTTTGTTTGATATTGACACCAAAGGGCGTGTTTAGGTCGAGGCTAATAATGGGAGCTAAAGGAAGATATGTGACACCTTAATCTTGTTTGGAAAATTAATTTGTGGTAGATAACGAGGAGGAAGTTAAGATAAACTAAGAAGAAGGGAGCTAAAAAAGAAGAAGAGGAAAAAAAAAAAAAAAGAATAGTACACAAATACAATTTTACCTGCGTATCAAGATGAGATCCAAATGGGTGGAATACCAAGTAAGGTTATCTATCTAAATTTACATATGTTTCATTATCTTCTCTTCGTCTTATTGAACTTTTCAAACATAATGGAATAAGTTCCCCTGTGTGTTACCTTAGTTTTCTTTATATCCTATGATCACCTAACTTCTCTCCCCAGGGGCAAATCCGAACATGCTCTTAGAAAAATTCCTTAAGGACCCAAAATATGGGACCAATAGGGGGACAAGTGAGGTGTCCCCCTTCTATTGGATAATGTATTGGTCATCATTAATGATGATCAACTCATTATCCAATAGGAAGGGGACACCTTACTTGTCCCCCTTATTGGTCCCATATTTTAGGTCCATGTAGCAAAGCTCTAATAAGCCCCAATAAGCCTTGTCTGGTAGGCTTTCAACAGAAAACATCCGACGAAGACGTGGGCAAGCTCCGTAGGAATAGCCCATGGGCCATCTTCATGTAGGCTATGAGTGTCAAATTGGCCCAACACGGGAAGAGAACGGGGCCTCTTAAGAATAGAGGCCGACGGTGTGGGGTATTAACTCGTGAAAACCGTCATCTCTGGGAGGGAAGAAGACCGCGAAGCCCTAATTTTCTTTTCCTCCGTACTTGTAGATGGAGACGGAGGCGACGAAGGAGACGATTGTTGTGATGAAGGAAGACATCGACAGACCCTCAATAATTCCTCAATCGACGGAGGAGAAAGAGCAAGGGACTGCGGCGGCGGCGGCGGCGGCGGCGGAGAAGCGCAAGAGGGAAGGTGAGGCGGAAGAAGGGCCGGATCGGGGCCCGCTATGGAAGACAAGCCTTTGTTCGTACTTCAGGAGTAAGCAGGGGTGCAGCCACGTGGAGTCGTGCCGCTACGCCCACGGGGAGGAGGAGCTCCGACCCAGACCCGATAAGACGTGGGACCCCACATCCGAGAGGGCGAAGAAGTTGCAGAAGGAGGAGGCCAACGGATCGGAGGAAGAGGAGGAGGAGGAGGGATCGGACGAGGCTAACCTCGACAAGTGTCTGATCGGGCTCCCCAGGAACTGGGGCTCGGATAGCCTGAACAAGTTTCTCGATGGACAGGCAACTCCTTTTTCGACATCCCTACGTACTGTTTCCATTACGACACGGTTGCTTTGTTTGTTTGCTTTAATTAACTAATTTTTGTGGAGGATGGACTGCAAACTAACCAACTACATCACTAAATTTTATAACCCAAGCATTGAGTGGTGTGTCGTCCCCGTTTGCCCTCTCCTGCTTCCCCCCATTACGGGGCGACCGGTCCGGTAGGCCAAAATCAAGCGATTTTGGAGCCAAATGTAGCTTCTTCTACCGAATAATATTAGGATTCGATTTCGCTATGTCGCGTCCCACATTGCTAGCTAGTGTATCCGGAGGCCTCCTTTCGCAGGGGCCCAAACCCTCTTGACTTTCACCCTCTGCTCTGCTGTCACTGCTTTGTTGACCTGATTAGCTTGTTCGTTGCGGTTGCTAACTCTTTAACTCTCGTCTTCTTTACGACAACAGCTGTTGGGGGGCGCCTACTCATATGCTTATCAAAATTATTTTCCTTTTCCACAGGGAATTCACTACAAATCTGCTAAAAAGAAGAAGAGGATGGCTGTAGCCTTTGTGGTATTTGAGAATGTTGAACAGGTCAAAGATGCTATCAAGGTACCTTTTCTAGTGGGATTCTGACCCTTGAGCACCTGACATTGTTCATTTCAGATTTTATATATATACTTCTCTTGATAGATTTTAAATGAGAAGTCTGATGGTGGAAAGCAAATAAAGATTGCAAACGCCACTCGTCGATCTAATGAGAAGAGGCGTGCATCTGGAACGACTCAAGGCCTCCCGGTCAATGAGGGTCATGATGAGAATAACGATGCCGCTGATAATGACACCTCGGTAACTGAAGGGCTGGTGCCGAAGACAAGAAGTGCTCGTGACGTAGTCACTCCCCTGGCTCATATGCCCTACCCTGACCAACTGGAACACAAGAAAAATTCATTATTGCAGACACTTAAGCGGCTAGTAAGGAAAATACCCTTGTACTAACCATTTGGGTTTTGATAATTGGTGTCTATATCCCAAACTCATTGAAAAAGCTTCCCAATTTAATTCGTCCATATTTGGATTTAGTTTATTTAAGCTTTGGTGATAGAAAATGCTATTTTATTTATTAAACATGATTCCTTCCTCTGCAGACTAGGAACGCGCGCAAGGCTTGTCCAGATGCTATTCCACTTCCAGAGTGGATTTTAAAATCTCGAGAGATAGGTAAAGTCTCTGAATAAATTAGGTAGCATACTTTCATGACCTATGCTTGACAACAAATTCCAATTATAGCGATGATAGGATATTTTTCAGAAGTTTTTAGTTGCTTTTCTTCTTTCTTTGCTACAGTTCTAGTTCTCTTTTGTTCTTGTTATTACTACCTGCTTGACCTCTAGATCTAGTGGCGGCTTCCTATTTATCTGCATCCAACTTCCTTAGTGTGCTCTTTTTGACCAGTTGTTTTATGGATCGTAGATTATATAAATTTATTGAGCAGTCGAGCCTAGAGTTACTGGCCCTTCAGTTGTATCTGGAAATGTCAGAAAATCAAACTTCAAGCCTTCTTCTAAGACTTGTAAATTACAGTGTAGTTTCGACCAATCGTAGCTAGTCAGCTGCTCCAAAATTTTGATAAGGAGTATGTGCATGGTTTTGATGGAAACAGTAATCATGTGACATGTACAATACCATGCATGTGCAGAGGACAAGCTACTCACAAAAGATTGGGTAGCTTTGTGGCCGTGTTATATCTATCGCAATTAACCTCTGTGATATCTGTTTCCGACCACACAGAATATTGTTGTGGAGTGTAGACTGTACTTGTTCCTACTTCCTACTAGCTCTCCTGCAGTAGGAGATACTTCAACTGTCAGAAAATGAACATAACTTAACTGAGGAGACAAGTTCGGTTCCTTTTCCCCCCATTTCATTGTTGCAAATAAACTATTAAATAAAAGCCTTCCATGTGAAATTTTCATTATGAATGACAAATGATATCTTCCTTTCTCTTAAATCATATAGGTGGTCTTCCATGCAAATTTGAAGGCATTATGGAATCACCAGTCGTTGATGGATACCGGAACAAATGTGAGTTCTCGGTGGGTTATTCATTACAGGGAAAGCGAACCGTGGGGTTTATGCTTGGAAATTTTAGGTCAGCTTGCTCCCATTGCCTAACTGTTAAAATGAAGCATATCCATACTATTTTTTGATGTTTTTAATCTGGAAATTTCAGAGAAGGTGTGACAGCAGTAGAGGAACCAGTTAATTGCCCAAATGTCTCCAGAATCTCTTGCAAATACGCAGTTATATTTCAAAATTTTCTGCAATCATCCGTTTTTCCTGTTTGGGACAGAATTAATAACACTGGATTTTGGCGGCAATTTACGGTACACTGCGATCTGTCCTATTAAAGATTTACAGTTGAAGAATTATTTCATAAGATGGGTTCAGGATTTGCTGTTGTTCATTTTTATGAAATTTCATTGTTTTATATATAAATGATCGTTTGGATCTTTCTTGTTAATTGTGAATATGACAAAGAAATTCACAAAGTTGAGGTGAATATTAGGTGCGAGAGGGAAGAAATCCAGGGCAAGCTGATCTACATGAGAACCCAGAAACTCAAATTGCGGAAGTCATGCTTATAATTCAGGTTTTCTTCTAATAGAAACATATCGAGATTTCATGTGTTTCAGCACATTTCTTGAACTTGTGCAAGGATATGAACTTAACCATCGGGCGAAGTTTAACTTTGTTACATATTTTGCATGTTATGTGTATAAAAATGGATTTAACTATTAAGTGCTCTTAATCTTTCGTTTTCTATTTGGCCTACTCTACAGGTTTGCTCACTAGATGTTGCTGATGAACAAATGAAAATTGAATTCACAAGAATGGCACAGGCTTTTGCACAAGGTGCAGCTTCATGTTCACCTCCACTCCCTCTCACGACAATAGTAGTGCAGGTCGGTTTCTAGACTTAGGGTGCTCTTTTAGTGTGTTTATTAGTTCTAGAATTTATTTGGTGCTCGATTGATTTGGTGCATCTTCATATATGCCACAAGGCTCACAACCTATGGCATAAATCATGGTCGGTAAACAACTTAATTCTGACTTATTTTATTAGCATGTTCGTTTAATTGTGTTTGTTGGTTCTAGACTATATTTGGTTCTCAGTTGATTGGTGCATCCATACTTCTTGTTTTTTAGATTTTCTATTAAATTTGTATCACATTACTTTTAGTTCCATTTTACCCCATTGCTAGGTGTTCAAACAAAAAATGTTTCAAGTAGTAGTGGACAGATTTATTAGGGAATCTAACAAATCTGGACGATATCAAATTGAAATGTGTTTGAAACTTTGGATATCTAAGTATTGAAAGAACACTTTCGGTATCAAAATGAAAAATGGGTAAACTTTGGGGGCACCAAAGGGAAAATAAGCCATAGCTTAATTCTGACTTATTTTATTATCATGTTCTTTTAATTGTGTTTAGTTCTGAACTTTTTTTGGTCCTCTGTTGATTTGGTGCGTCTTATGTACTACTCATTTTTCATAAATCGTTGGAAACATTGGATGCAACCACATCTTCTAAGTGCAATAGGTTAAACCATCCTCGTCGAATCGTGATATTTTCCTATCTGATTGACAGTTTCCTTTTTCATAAACCCTGATCCTGGCCCATAGCATGCCCATGACAGTTTCTAATAGTAAGAGCAATGACATTGCTATGTCTTACTAGGTTGTTGATTGAATTTTTTAGTCGAAACCTTTACAGATCATCTTTATTGATTTAGTTAGTATCTGTACATGGGATTTATGATGATTATGCTTACGTCACATGTTTATGTTATCGAACAAATTATTGTTTGTCTCACAGGATCATAAAGGAATTTCGAATGCTGCGCCAGCTGACTGTCCGCTGCTGTCGTTACCAATACCAAATATGAACGGAGATTCTTCTCCAGGAAAATCGGGTGCCATGGAAGCAAGAATACATGATTATATAAGCAATCTCCGCTTCTCTTTATCACCGACAGCCTTTTTTCAAGTCAGATAACTGTTATTTTCTGCTTTTTTCCCCCTTGGATAAAGGTTCATTTTGTCAATGGCTCACAAGATTATACAGGTTAATACTCTTGCTGCAGAGAGATTATACTCCCTTGCTGGTGATTGGGCAGAGTTATGTCCAGATACATTGCTCTTTGACATATGCTGTGGGACAGGAACAATTGGCTTGACCTTAGCACATCGTGTTGGCATGGTAACCTCATAAACATGAGTTGATATTCAATTTCCTTATAACTAGTATTGTTACAATTGTATTTCACCTACATTTAGCCATTATCACCAAGTACTCTTCAAGGTTCAAATGGATTATATAGTATCTTTGATGAAAATGGTGGGTACAAGCACCCTGCATGTCAAGGTTTTTATCAAAGATTGATAACAAATTTCAAGAATGTGACCAACTTAGTGAGATTAAAATTTCCGCGTGTTGACATAGGAGTACTCATGGACTAGCTGGGAATTTCAAGAACAAAAGTTGTTCTTTTTTCTTCATATTATTTTGGAACTTCATATCTTCTAGAAGTATGAATAACATTTGTTTAAGGTCTCTTTGATAATTGTTCTTGCCACTACTACTCACTCCCCTATTTTCTGCTATAATGCTTTCCTTCTTCCCTTTTATGGTTTTCCCAGGTTATTGGTGTTGAGATGAATGAATCAGCAGTGGAAGATGCACAGAGAAATGCACAGATCAACAGTATAGATAATTGCAAGTTTGTATGTGGAAAGGTGAGATTTAGATGGCGTTTGGGAAGACTTATTTTTTTAAGCTTTTAAGTTATTGATAGCTTTTAGCTTTTTAGATAAAAATGCTATAAAAATTATTTTTGTAGAATAATAATTTATTTGATCAAACCTAGCTTTTTTAAATGAGCTTATAAGCTAGTTTTTCAAAAACTGGGATATACCAGCTTTTTAAAACGAGACTTATAAGCTAACTTATTAGGCATTTTATCAAACAGGTAAAAATGGAAAAGCTAGATTTAAAGCTAGTTTGACTGAAAAATAAGCCTCCCCAAATACCCTCTTACTGAGAATTAAAAATGTTCTGTTAATCTCATTTCCTAAGCATTGAATTCCATAAAATGTAGGGCTTATTAAAAGAGTTCTGTTAATCTCATTTTTTAGGCATGAATTCCATAAAATGTAGGGCTTACAAGGCAACCTCCATATGTGGAAAGTATATGAAGACTAAACTTTGTAAGCATAACTGCATAACTAATGCATGGAGTTTGGCAAACCTAGGGTTATTGCTCCAATCTAGGCATCCCAGCGCACAAGGTTACCTCTTTTTTGGCATATGGGAGCATCAGATTTTCACAGCCTTAGTGCCCGACTATGATCTTTTTTCATGACTTGGACAATCGGAACTGTGAACTCAAGGTCGCAGTGAACGAACCATGTTGTTGTACTGACTACTGAGGCTTGCCCTTAAACCATCAGATAATAACTAACCTTCTAAAATTAGCCAGTAATCTGATCTTAAATTACAATATTTTGACGCATTACAGTAGTTAGATGACTTGATATTAATAGCTAGATCATTTTGCAATAGCATAAATATCATTTCTTAAAAATAGGTTTATTCGTAACAAGCACAAAGCAAAGCGCAAAGCGAACACTTGGAAACATTCCTATCTTATATGTTCATCAATTAATGGATATTTGAAGGGGAAAAAGAGTAGAAAGGACAATGTTACCTTGGATTTTAGTATTTGTTGGTCAAAGCACTCCATTTCCATGTGCATTCACGGTGTTGTATCAACTGTATCAATCAGTCAATGAGACATCGTAATTCTATACAGCAATTATTGAGTTACCAATTTATTGAATCAGCTTTTATACTTTAATTGGCTTTGTATTTATTAGCTGCTATGTACTCCCAAGCTGAAAAACCTACCATCGTGTATCTTTAGAAAGAAAGAAGTATTTAATGGAAGCTCCGTTGTGAAAAGTACTAATCTTGTGAGATATTGAAAATTATTGCTGATTTATCATGTTTACTATAAATTACTTTGCAATTAGGATGTTAGTGCTTCTCTCAGATTATTCTGACGAGTCAATTGCTTTCTGCTTGTTAACTTGGGGAGGTGGCAGGCTGAGGATGTTATAGGTGCACTACTAAGGGAATATCTAGGTGTAGCACAGCAGCGGGGTGATGCTTCTGCTGTTTCTGGAAGCAACAACGTAAAAGAAGATGCAAATGGAAGTAATAGCACCAAAACTGAAAAGCTCTTGGTTGATGATGATGCTCCAGTGGATGCTCATGCTGCTAATTCTAGTGTGGAGGTGGAGAAACACCTGTGTGAAAGATCAATAACTTTGGGAGTGTCAGAGAATTTGGATGGAGAAAACACAACAAATTCTAATAAAGATGGTGACAATAATGATTCGATAGCAGATGAAAGTTCAAACCATGAAATTATAGTCACTAACAGCTCAACAAATTTTTTGAAAAGCTGCACAGAGTGTAGCCCCGCAAGTCAAGGAAATAAAGAGTGCACGGATGTAAATCAAGACATTCTGAAGTTCACTGACACAAATAAACAGAATGGTGAATGCAAAGAGACATCTCATGATGGCCACATTTCCGAAGAGAAGGGAATAAAAGATTCTCCTGCTCGTCATTTTAAGGACATTGTTGCCATTGTTGACCCTCCACGAGTTGGACTTCACCCTACTGTAAGTATTGGTCATTGTAAATCTTTGTTGCTCTAGTTCTTATCATGACAAGCCTAGTAGTTCTTTAGACATATTTCAGTGTTTTAGCCATTTATACTTGAGGCATTCTAGAAATTAGGCCAATGCTTTGCAAACTACTAGTAATGTGAAAACTTCTGAATAGCAAGTCAGCTGTTCCTTAAATAGTTTAGAAGTTTAAATCAAGCTGTTACATTAAAGTTAACCCTGATGTATCATACGTTGTTGAATCATGCAAATCTCATCCAGTGGGCTACCCAGTTAATCATTTTGCAGGTTAATTCTGCCTAGCATCAAGATCTACTATATGTTTTAATTTTTGTTAATAATTTAAATTTTGGAAGATTTTTTTAGGTCCCTGAGGTTTTCCTCTTGACATCAATCCCTTTACCCCTTGATTGAATCTCTTAGCCTGGAAATTTATGTATTTAATGACAAAAAGTCCTCAATTCTAAGATAGTTAGACTGAAAAGATAGTATAGTTTAGCAGAATATTATTTCTTCATGGCATCAAGATCTACAAAAAGTTTTCAATTTTTTTCATAATATAAATTTCAGAATTCTTTTGGTCCAAGTCTTGTCCTCCTGACATCAATTCCTTTTCCCCTTGGTTCAGGGCCGGTTTTGAGATTTTAGGGGCTCTGTGTGAAAAGTAAACACATGGCACTTCTCTATATACAAAATATCAATAAATTCCAATTTGAATCCCTAAAATGTTAGGGAACAAAATGTTACTGATCAGATATTAAATGTTACCTGATTTTTTTTGCATCTGGATAGTCTTTTAACATATTTTTCAAGTGTTATTGCCCATTATTCATCTCTTCGGTCACCTGAATAAAATGTTACTGTCTTACTGATCAGATAAATGCATGTAATCACACCTTAATAAAGCTTTCTAATAGAGCAAATAGTCCACAATAAGAAATATTTGCATATTATGTTTCTCTTGTATCTGTGCTTACCTTCATCAAATATCAAAGCCTTTAGCATCAAGAAGTATCATCGAAAACATGTCCTCCTTGCATTTTTAGGTGCAAAATCACTAATTAAGCCTTTAACATCAATTTTATCTATAAAATCATTTTCAATGGATATCAAAGGTAGTCCATTTAGTCTTTCTTATGACATGTTCGATCTCAGATAAGATTTTAATAATTTTAATTTTGAAAAACTTCTGTCTGCAGATGCGACTGTAATAGGTATAGTCAATAATATTCTATAAGCAATACATGCATTTGGAAAACAATTTCGTATTTTTAAGAAATTCAGTATATCAATAGCCATCTTTGTTTCTTTTGGTAAAATATTTTGTAAGATTTTTTGTTCTCCAAATAAATCTTTCCCATCAAGATCAGAAAATATTTTATATTTTAGAACAATTTTAAGATTATCACAACATGCTTTCAAATTGTTATCATCTAATGAATTTAACTTTTCCAAGCCAAACAAAAATCCAAAATTATCTTCATATGCTTTATACTGCTCAAACCTTTTCTTTTGCTAACCAATAGCTTGATCTACAATATACAAAAAATAATTGATTTTAAAAGATTCTTCAGCTGATTGTGTTGTCTCTTCATTAACATTCTCATCAAATTGTCTTTTTCTACGGATTTGACGTTTTACTTGAAATACAGAATCAATTTTTATTTCAGTAGCAATTTTTTTAGCAATTGTCATAGCTTGTGTGAGCCCAACTTCTCTATAATCCTTAAAAAACCCTAATCAATCCTTTTACTTGATTTATAGCAATATCAATAAGCATGTCTTTAGATTGTAAAGATTTGCTAATTAAGTTAACAACAAATAATATATCATACCAAATAATCATACTTAATAAAAATTCAAAATTTTTAATTCCATGTATTGCTAAAGAATCTGCTTCACTCCTTATTTTGGAGTCATTATCAGTTTTTGCTAACTGAAGTAGTGCTTCTCTTATTTCAAACATTTGGAATCTAATTGTTTTAACATTTTCAATATGGCTTTCCCAACGTGTAGCCAAGGTTTTAAATGTCAGTTATTGGGATTTATCGGACGGTCAAAATTCTTATCGGATAGCGAAAATCGGGGATATATCAGGGATAAGTAGTATTTATCTGAGTAATATACTAGCAAATAATAAACAAACATAAGCTTAAAAAAAATATAATGTTAGTCAAAATGGAATAATAAACAAGCAAATAATAAGATAACATCAAGAATGAAGAACCATCTACGCATCTACATAATTATTGTTTAATCATGAGATTCATAAACTAACTTACTAAGTTGATATTTAGTAGTTATTAGCCATTATCAATATCTATAAACAAACATTAGCTTACCATCAATCAACCAAGTTCCAAAAGCAACAAATAGCTCATAATTTGTAAACATTCAAAGAGCAAATTCAAAAGAAAGTAAAAGCTCCCAAATCCTACTTATCGGCCGATAAAGTCGATATTTAGAGCCTACTTATCGGTCGATAAGTGCCTTTATCGCCGATAACTCGCCGATAAACTTAAAAAAACGATAACCGATTAAAAATCCTACTTAACCTAGCGGAAATCTCCCAAATCCGACAACTCGGCGATAATATCGGATTATCGGCCAATATTTAAAACCATGCGTGTAGCTGACAATGACTTCACAGTTAAACCTTTTACATTATTTATCAAAAATTTCCATCGCTTTGTTAAGTGAGAAAATAATGTATAAATGCGTTGTATCACTCCAAAAAAGTCTTTTGCTTTACCACAGTAATTTGTCATATCACAAAGTGTTAAATTAAGACTATGACAACCACAAGGCGTGTATAAGGCTCTAGGATTTATATCAAGTAATTTTTTTTTGTACACCTTGATGTTTCCCTTTCATATTAGACCCATTATCATACCCTTGACCTCGTACATTATCAATATCAAGATTACGAGTTTTTAGCACATTTTGCAATTCTTCAAAAAGTCCTTGTCCAGATGTATCATTTATTTTTAAAAATTCTACAAAAAAATCTTCTATTTTTATCAGGCTTGTAGAAATTTCGACACATCGTAATATTAAAGTCATTTGTTCTTGGTGACTTGCATCCGGAGTACAATCAAGTATTACTGAAAAATATTTAGCTGCTTTAATTTTTTGAACTATTGCACATTTGATTTTAGAAGCTAACATACTTATCAATTCATTTTGAATGCTATGACCAAGATAATGATAATGAATTTCACCATGGTCAATATGTCGAACATGTTCTTGCATTACTTGATCCAATTCTGCAATCATTTCAATTAGGGCAAAAAAAATTTTATTATTATTTTGATAAATTCTCTCATTTGTTCCTCGAAATGCCAAGTTATGTTTAGCGAGATATTTAACAACAGAAATTATTCTTTGTAATACTTTCTTCCAATGTTCCTTCTCTTTATTAATTTGCTCTTGAATATTTTTATCGATTGTTTTATTTTTCTTTAATCTTATGTGTAAATCAAGCCAAGTACTCATGTTAATGATGTGCTCATTAGTTGTTTCATGTTCTTTAAGCCTAGCACTAAGATGTATTCAATCATTAAATCCTTCATTTATTAAAGAACTTTTCTTAAAACCAATTTTAAACAATTTACAACAAAAACAGAATACTTTATCGATATCCTTTGAATAAACTAACCATTCCCTATCGCATTTCTCTCCATTTGATAAACACCTAGTGTAAAATGCCGAAGAAAAACATCTTCCTAATTTATCTTTAGAACTTTTTTCGACTAATAGATCCCTTATAGAGCCATTTTTCACTAATATTATCTCTAGATTTTGTGTCCAAATTTTCCCAAGTTCTTGGATCATAAATATTCAAATTCATGAACATGGACTGATTAGGTTGTTTATTGCCTAAAATATTTTCATTCTCATTTTCATTTTCATTATCAATGTCAATTTCATTCTGATTTTGATTCTCATTTTTACTTTTATTTTTATTTTCATTCTGATTCTCATTTTCATTATCATTTTCATTTTTATTATGATTCTCATTTTTATTCTGATTCTTATTTTCATTTTTACTTTGACCACAACATTTTCATTCTCATATTCATTCAGGCCCAAATCATTAATGTTATCATTTTCAATTGAATTTTTAACTAAATCTTGTGTTTCTCTAACAATGAATTTATCAAGCGCTTCACTTTGAGTTTGGACAAATTGTTTAATTTTTTTTCTCTTGTGTTTATCATATGTTGAAGGATACTTTCTTGGATGCATTTCTATAATAAAACAAAAAAATATTACAATCAAATTGAAAGAAGTCAAAAGATTCGGAACAATACAACCTAATTTGAAACCTTAAATCAAGTGGAAGAGGTACTCGAGTAATATGCAAAAGATAGTTGACCTTTCTCTTCCCACTGTCCCACCTGTAAAATGAAAGAAAGAATTCATAAGAAAAAGAAAGAAGATTAAGAACCGCAGGCTGAAAGCCATTATCAATAAGGAAAAACAGGAGAAATGTGCAGGTCAATAAGAATATACTATAGATTTTTGAAGAAATCTATGACCTGGGTAGCAAATATAACCATCGATCTTGGTTTAATGATAGTTTTAGATGCCAATTAAAGATAAGCATCGAATTGTTTTTCAGAAAAAGAAATGTTTAACAGAATCAAAACCCTAGCCTCATCATAAACACCTCCATTATGTAAAAAAGGATTCATCATTCACCAAACAATCTTTGCCAACATCGCTCTTCAACTAAGTAAAAAAGTCAATGCATTATGCACTGCACATTTAACCCTTAAGCAGATCATGAATTAAAGGTCCCAAAAACAATTAAAAAAACCTCTAAGATTTAGCGATTTAATTCAATGATGGAGCAATGTACTTCCAAGTTCCAATTTGATGTCTAGCTAGAAAAAAAAGGGAGAATCATACGCCGCTACTCATAAACAAAGATTCAGATCTTTCCTACTATGTATTACAAAATTGGCAAAAGTCCACAAAAATTAATCATAAAAATCGGTCCTTTTCTCACACCACAAAAATCAGACCGATGATTTCAGTTTTCTCCAATACCCGGATGGAAAATTTCCTTCCATCAAAAAATTAAAAAATACCTTCAATAGAGAGAAGAGGGGAGGCTCGGCTCGCCAGAGGTGGTTGGAGAAGGGAGGTTGCTACTTGCTAGGGTTTTTGAGGATATCAGACTATCAGAGAGCCGGAGAGGGAGAGGACTGAGCGGTGATGGGAGGAAGAGAACCAGAGGGGGATTGGAGAGGGAAGAGCGCCAGAGGTGCGATCGGGGTGGGAGGAGCTCCAGAGTGTTACTGTGCGAGGGAGAGATGCGGCGGAAGGAGCATCGCTAGGGTTTTTTGTGGAGAGCGGAGGGATAAAGAGAGATTTGGGGGGGGGGGGCAGGGTTTGTTTAGTTTTTAGGGGGAGGGAAGTCGGGTTTAAGGTGGGCCTTACCCAATATAATTAAAAAAAATTGGGGCCCCCCAATTTTCAGGGGCCCTGTGCAGTCGATCTCTTCGCACTCCTCCGGAGTTGGGTCTGCCTTGGTTGAATCTCTTAGCCTGGAAATTTTTGTATTTAATGTCGAAAAGTCTTTAATTGTAAGATTGATAGAGTGAAAAAATTTGTATAATTTAGCAGAGGATTCATTGTTTATGGTGTAGAGAGGTTTAAATGTTGTATTATTGATTTCAGCGAAAGTGAAGTAATGCTTGAAGAATTTGTGAAAATTGTCACAAGTTTCCATTGAAACTTACCATAGCTTTTGGATTATTTAGATACTAGTCCTTAGTATATCATATTTTGAGATTAGTCCCCAAATCAATGAAATTGCTATCAGGTCCCCCATGTCATATAAGTTCAAATTTTT
>BQKN01063020.1:14540-41353 GCA_022839385.1 Asparagus kiusianus
CCCCCCCCCCAACACTCCAAGAAAAGGAAAAAAAGGAAAAAAAATGGGGGAATATTCCTTCACCTTTAACTATAATTGGGAATATTCCCCCAATTATACCCTTTTTAATCAAACCCTAATCTAATTTGGGACCGGAGAGGATTTTGATGTTTTTCTTTTTGGGGGCGACAGAGAGGGGGAGAACATATATACCCTTTCTTAGAGAAGGGAAAACTGACTTTCGGGTGGCTGGAGTTATTTAATGAGTATGGTTTGGTAATTACCATCCATAGTTGAGCGATGGCCCAACTATGGTTAGCAGATTGAATGGAATTTGCAATAGAGAGACTAATTTCAAACATCTTATATGATTTGGGGGACCTAATAGCAATTTCAATGATTTGAGGGGCTAATCTCAATATATGAAAGATTTGAGGGAGTTATATCGAAGCAACCCAAAAACTATACCGAACAGAAGATTATGTCTCATGTAGCCAACCCGAAAAAATTAGGATAAAGGCTTTGTTGTTGTTATCTGTTTAAAAATATACCATGGTCCTTGTTTTGATGGTATATTTCAACCGCAATGTCAAATATTATCACTGTTGATACTTATGGAAACACTGACCGCGTGTCTTGCAGGTGATTAAAGCGCTGAGGACACATCCACGCATAAGGCGACTTGTGTAAGTCCTGGATCTATCGTTCTGCCACTTCTTTGCCTTTTATTCAACTTGCCCTCTCTCTGTGGATTGACACATGCTCATTCGTGTTTAATTTTGCTTTCATCAGCTATATCTCCTGCAATCCTGAAAGTCTAGTGGCAAATGCCATTGAGCTCTGCACTCCTACTTCTGATAAGTCGGAGAAAGGAAAGGGAAACAGGGGATGGAGGAGCATGAGTGCAGCTGGTTTGGCTCGGCACAGGACCAAGTCTATGCCCTCCTCGGAGCCCTTCCGGCCGGTCAGAGCCATGGCTGTCGATCTATTTCCCCATACTCCACACTGTGAGATGGTAATGCTGCTTGAGAGGTAAAAGGGCATCATCATCATCCATACTTAACTGGAGATGTCGCTTGTGATAAAGCTCACCAGTTGTAGGATTGAATCATCTCCTTGGCTTCCCATGCCTTAGCGCGTGGTGATATTCTTTATGCCCACCAAGAGAGCTCATCGGCATTTGTAGGTTTCCAAATTTTGCTCTATCGAAGCCTTCTAGTGTTTATTTAGCCTTTGTAACATTAAATATTTTATATTGCTCCTTCATTTTACCACGAGGGACGCGTCACGTATCCATCTCGTTCACAATAATGGAGTAACTTCCAAAAGTTTGATAGTTTATTACTACGTCCATGATTTGAGATGTTGGATGGAACTTGATTTATGTTCCTTAACAACCAAAATGCAGGATGTCATGAGAAACCATGATTATTTTTCCCTCTTGCCTTGCCTTGTCTTGCGTAAAGCTGATTTGACTTGCGTCTGTTAAAAGAAATGTACACTCCTTCTTCACTGTTCATTTTACCTGTTATACTAACTTACTGCAGAAGTACAGTGCGATTTCCTGCTGTCTGTTCTTGGTTATATTACTGCAGTAGAATTGTGTCCTTCGACGAAAGAAAAAGAAGGGAATGAGAAAATGAATAGAAATGGAAACAAGAAAGTGAAGTTCAAAATTTCAGTGATTTGTGTCCTATTCTAGGCTGGGTCCCACAACTTCAGGAGAGAGGCGGGAGGAAGAGGGAACTGCGGCATGGGATGGTTCCTTTTGAAACCATTGCCACGGCCGCCGTAGGATTATCAGTAAAGCAATTTTCCAGTAAGTTACGGGAGAGGAGAACGCGGGTGGTGCTTGTCAGGGACGGGCGGGGACCGACGATTTCCCTCCGGCACCGATTCCCGAGTGCATGCTCAAATCAACCTTAAAAATCACATTTACTAATCCAAAAGTAGGCTTATGGTATCGATGATAAAAATAAAAAGTCCCATTCAACATTAATACACTGTTGTTCAATATAAATTTTTTTTAAAAAAATATTTCCCTAAGATAAATTTAAATTTTGACGATGCAAATCTCAAACCAATTCCGTATTCTCGGTTCTTCCTCCTAAAAGATCCAAGATTAACGTAGCCATCGGAATCTCTATTTAACACCTTATCTGAAATCATTTTTTGTCTGCCTATGGAGAAGAGATCTTAATAAACAATATTCCTCAAGTATTTAATAAAAGCTAAGTAAGTGTTTGTTGAAAAACTTATTAGTTAAATGCCTCGTTATAATCGGAAGGATCCTCTCTCTATTTATATACTCACCGAGTCACAAACTGATAAAATGATTGAGGGGGATCGAAAAAGACGAACTTTTATCTACGTTCGTTAAAACTAGAGCGGAATTAATCAGCAGCTCCGATGCTTCACTTGCCAAAGATCAATACCATTTCAGCAACGACAGACATATAACCTCAATCTTAATACTAGCAGCTCGTATAATATAAATCGATCACCAGGGGAAAATAAATTTTTTTTTTTTTTAAGAACACATTAAAGAAGGGAACTAGGATCACCGATCGCGATCACCGCGCATCATGGATCTGTACAAACCATGATAATAAACTTAAACTAGCCGAATCAAATATTAAGAGGAAAACAGGCGGTCAGGTCATGATACAAATCAAATCATATTATCTAATAATAAAATCCTCCAATATCTAACAACATATAAGATCCTCCAACAAAAAAAAAAAAAAAAAAAAAAAAGAATAGACGAGTGCGGTACATTATAATGTTTTTTTCCCCTCCCCTATAAAGAATTCGATCTGAATTAAGCAACAAATATATATCACCCACCTCCGACAATTATTGTGTCTATTAGATCATCTCCATCATCCTGGCGTTGTAACCGAACCTGGATCGCCTGATATTCTCCTGCCTCTTCTTGTAGACCACCGCCCCAATCCCTACCACCGCCGCCGCCCCAATCACTCCGACTGCGATCCCAGCCTTCTTCCCTCCGCTCGTTCCACCTCCGGATCCGCCGCTCTCTTCACCCGACCCCTCTCCCGTCAGATCCGCCGCCGACTTCTGCACCTCGTGCGCCGGCGACGGAGCTGGTGAAGGCGAAGGAGAAGGCGACGAAGGAGGTGACGGGGAGGGGGAGGAATCGCCCCCGCCGGTCAGAGGAGGAGGAGAGGGAGGAGAAGAGGAGGTATCGGAAGGCGAAGGAGAGACCGGGGAAGGAGACGGCGGTGTCTGCGCCGGTCCATCAGCGCCGGCCAAAGGAGACGGATCTGACGGCGATGGAGACGGCGAGGTCTGAGAGGAGGCGAGATCTGGAGAGGAGGTGAGGAAGAGAAGGAGAAGAGGAAGCAATGCCGCCGCCGCCGCCGCCGCCATTGATGATGATGCTTCTACCGATTAAGACTTGCTGCTGCGGTCAAAATAATAAGGAGACGACGGAGGGATCTGAGGAGCAGCAGATCTAGAAGAGAGAGAGAGAGAGAGAGAGAGAGAGTATAAGGTTACCGCTTATTATATATATAGAATGACAGCTGTAGAGGAGGGGGGTAAAAGATCACGGAGATTAAGATTTAAGCGGTGCGCTTATTATTATTATTATTAGTATACAGGAAGTTGTTGCGATTCTCTTGCGAAGACGGTAGGATGCTAAATAAAGTGATATTTGGAAAGCTTGATGGCTAAGGGATGCTGTTGATTCTTTCCCCTTCTTAAGTTACTTATTTCAATTTTTTTTTTAAATTTATGTATTATTAATTATTGTCAGTGATGACGATGGACAGGACAAAATATAGACGCGGTCCTCCACTTGGGCTGTCGCTTCTATGCGTAATTTTCTGTTTAACTAAATGCTAGCTGTTTAATTATGATTACTTGCGACTTTATCAAGCTTTAGGAAAATTGAATTATAGTATTAATATATTAGTTTCTTTACCATATCGCTTTGCTTAATCCTTTTTATTAATTAAATCGTAAATTTACAGCCCCACGTAGCAATCTAGCATAACAACAAGATCACAGGATCAAAAAAAAAAGTGAACAAATTTTCAAAACATACTCAAATCAACTTCTAATTATCAAAATCGACCCATTTTTTTAATTATCAAAATCGATCCACTTTATGCCACGTAAGCTTAATCACATTTCCTAATTAGTCGGGTTGTCAACCCAGACTGTTTAGGGCATTAAAAATCAGGTTTAAGGCTTCTAATTGGGATTTAACAATCTCCTAAACAGTCGGGGTTGGTAACCCAAATGAGATTAAACTTACGTGGTATAAAATGGGTCGATTTTGGTAATTAAAAAAAATGGATCGATTTTGATAATTAAAAGTTGATTTGAGCCTGTTTTGAAAATTTGTTCAAAAAAAAAAGTTGTAAAAAAAACGCAACGCGTTGCTTATGATTTTACTTCTCTTGACGGTGACCCATGCATAGGAAGACAAAATTGTGTTCGTAGATAGGATCGTGAAGATCCTTGAGTGCGGTTTTAGGCTTTAGAAAATGAGTCCTGACATTTTTCTCCTACTTCGCTCATTTATTAAGAAATCCCAATTTCCCTGCTATTCTCGTTAATTATTAGAATTGAAAGATATATATATATATATTATATTTCCTAATGCTCTCTAAAAAGGATATCCACAACTAGGAAAGTTCCTTGTTAGACAGGCTAACGCTCGTATAGCTTAATTCCGAAAAAGACCCAGGCTAATTAACGCACCTCATCACACGTTATCAATCAATCGTAGCTAAATTATCTGAGAAGCCTCCTAAAATGTAACTGTTAAAAATAAAGCCACAACCACGACCTTTTATGTCAATAATACATGTGAGGTGGTGTGGTGTGAGGATCACACAACTCGATTTGCGAGAACACGCTTAGGTTCACATGATTGTGTGTATATATATATATATATACTTTTTATTAGATATTCCACGTTGTTAGCTACGAGGTCTAATCTGTTGAAACGAAACCAACAAACAATTTTAAAACTAGATGCACTGGCAAGAGGGTGGAGAATGGGCTGTGCTATTTGACTCGCCGGTTGGGCAACTCGCAGTCACTGAGTAGGGGGGTGGGCCCCACAAAGCTGTGGGGCCCACCCCCTACTCAGTGACTGCGAGTTGGGCGCGAGTTGCCCAACCCGCGAGTCAAATAGCATATTTGGTAGAGAATACAACAACACTAGGAACCAATCAAAGTAGTAAATGGGCCTCTACGTACTCTAGATGCAGGTACGTTGCTCCAGTGGAAAAAAGCAATTTGGGAATGCACGATAGCTTTGCTTGTTTTTGCTGTTGAGACGGACGGCGGCACCGAGGAACCAAAACAAACGCCGATCCAAGAAGGCCAAACTCAACCAAATATCAATGCACAAACATAATCCCAAACTGATTGGGATTCTAAAAACGAGTCTGCCACACCCTGCACCATGGGTGTGGCAGAGGGTGTGGTGTGCAGGACAGATTCTGCCACACCCTGCACCATGGGTGTGGCAGAGGGTGTGGTGCAGAACAGATTCTACCACACCCATGGCAGACACCACACCAGGGTGTGGTAGAGTCTGTTTTGGGTTATTCTTCACATTTTTCATAATTCCTTCGCCGTTTTCACAATTCTCCACATCGGCGAAGTGTTCCCAACACTGAGCCGACACCAACCAAAACAAATGCCTCACTTGTTGCATCCAGTATGCCACGGCAACGGGCTCATGACAACGGACTCCATCCACACAAGTCGAGACCCAAACGGGAGTGCGAACACTCACCCAAACGTCGGTATCTACTCACCAAATCGGCTGTATCAAAACTAACTGCCTACGTATCCTCTTGCCCAAGGAATCAAGCCTTCATGTAGTTCACCCAAACGGCCTCCAAAGACCCTTAAACAAATAGAAAAGTCTGTAACTCTTCCCCAATATCACCAAACGATCTGCAACTGATAGCACTCTCAATGACCCCAAATTGAGACAAATCAAACACCTCCACCTGAGGTAAACCAATGGCCATATCCAAAATGTATCTACCAGCTGCACTCGAATCTACCAACTCGTCATCCGCATCCAAATCCAAATGACTCGCACGCTGTGTCATCTCAGCTGGAATCTCTAATAATACAGAATGACCTGGAGTACGTGGAGTAATCTCTACCCAACGTGGAGTAGCATCACTCTCCACCTGCTGCGACATCCGAACGATCTGATCAACACTCTCCACCTGCTGAGAGTCCAATGTGACATACCTGCTCAGAACAAAATCAGAAGCTCCTAAATGATAATCAACTGAGCCTCCGAACCCTAATCGTGCAATCGGATCCAATCTCACATCCACGATGTGACCAAGTGCTGGGTATCCAAACATCCGACGCAACTCAAAATCTAAAGCAGCTCCACCAGATCTAATAACTCCTAATGCAGCAGTCGGCGATCTATGCATAAGATGACCAAAATATGTCGAAGCCCGCACACCAATGCCAATGCTTGACATCAAACGTCGATCCTCCTCCAGAAAGGAACGACCCATCGAAACTGTCATCTCATCTCGTCGCCCCAAAGTCTCCACACCAATGAAGTGTCTCCTATTGCCGTGAGCTCGGCACAAACGCAAGAAAGGACTCCTACCAAAGCTGAAACAACGAGTTACCTTTCTGCCAATACACTTCTTCCAATTGTTGTTGACTTCTAGGACTTTACACCAACGGGAACTGGTCGCGACCCAATAATGCCTAGAACAATCATCAACTGCGGAAACCAAGATACGATTACCTCCCAATGATGCCTCCTTGGAAGGCCCCCAAATGCCTGACTGAACACCTCCAAAAAGACCCCTCGCTCGATGGATAGAAGTGCCAAACTCTACCACGGTCTCGCTCATCCCAATGTGCTCACAGGACTTCAATCTGCAGGTCATAGCACTCCTCAACAACCAATGCACGGCATTACCAATCATATACCCCAGCACCAAACAATGCCACAGTCTAGCCGAATCTGATGAAGTCGTCATCTCCCTATCAATCACCGTGCTTCCGTGCAAATAATACAAATTTCTTCTTCTGACGCCCTTCATCACAATCATGGACCCAAATGTAACCTTCAAGCGTGCATCCGCCAAGGTCACCCTATAGCCTGCTGCCTCCAAAGCTCCAAGTGAAATGATGTTCTTCTTCAACTGAGGAACGAACCTCACTCCAACCAACTCCCGAATCACCCCGTCACTCATCCTGATTCGAACGGTACCGATACCACAATAGAGCATTTGTGATCATTCCCCATGAGCACGAAATCCCCTCTTTCTAACTCCTGAAAGCTGGAGAACCAATCCCTCCTAGGGCAAATGTGGTATGTAACCCCCGAATCCAACATCCACTCTGTAGAGTAAGCAACACAAACTGACGGCAGTGCAGATAATGAGTAGCCCGAAGAATCCGAATCTGAATCGTTGCCACTATCCTTGGCAACATTCGCCTCTGAAGTTTGAATAGCTTTTCCCTTATTCTTCCCGGCTCGATCAACTAACTTTGGGCATTCGGCTTTCCAATGTCCATCCTCTTTGCAAAAGACACACTGATTCTTGCGAACTCCAAGATGTGCCCCTCTAGACTGCGACCTTCCACTACGGTTTGGACCCTTTGCTCTTGCTACCAACGCCCCCGCTACCGGCTCAATCGAAGTCTCCTTATCCTTCTTTCGAAGCTGATAATTCACAAGTGCAGCGGTGACCTCACTATACGAAAGAGATGCCTTCCCATTAATAAGAGTAAGAACGAATGTCTCATATTCC
This sequence comes from Asparagus kiusianus, assembly GCA_022839385.1. NCBI lineage: Eukaryota > Viridiplantae > Streptophyta > Magnoliopsida > Asparagales > Asparagaceae > Asparagus > Asparagus kiusianus. The sequence continues at coordinate 22,313 of BQKN01063020.1, forward strand.
TCGTCGGGCAAGGAACTCAACAACAACAACGCCTTGTCCTCATCTTCAATCACCACATCTACATTCGCCAAATCTGCAAGAAGCTTCGTGTAGTGGTTCATGTGATCACCAATGGAGGTTCCTTTCTTCAACTGGAAGCGGTAAAACCTCCTCTTCAAATGCAAGCGATTCTCCACACTCTTGGTCAAATACTTGCTCTCAAGGATCTCCCAAATCTTCTTTGCAGAAGTCTCATTGATCACATCATACTTTAGATCTTGAGTGAGACAAGACCTAATTACACCACACGCCGTTCGATTCATCTTTTTCCAAACCTTCTCATCAATATTGTCCGGTTTCCCGACCAACTCCAACGTATCTTCCAAATTTTGCGCGTTGAGCGCATCCATGACTTCGCATCGCCAAAGTCCAAAATTGTTTGTGCCATTGAACTTTTCCACGTCAATCTTCATCGAGTGGATATTCAAACTTTGGACGGTCTTCACGCCGGAAGTACTGCCCACAACTCCTTCTTTCTCGGCCATAATTCTCAAAGCACCACCAAACCAATGCGGAAACAAACGAGAAATAGATCCAAACTAAAAAAGACGAGATTTTTACCAAAAAGATCCCACCTTTATCACCAAACGAAGCCCTAGATGAACTTTCAAAGCGATCTACTCCTCCAAATAGCCCAAGCGTAGCCCGAGCTCTGATACCAATTGTTGAGACGGACGGCGGCACCGAGGAACCAAAACAAACGCCGATCCAAGAAGGCCAAACTCAACCAAATATCAATGCACAAACACAATCCCAAACTGATTGGGATTCTAAAAACGAGTCTGCCACACCCTGCACCATGGGTGTGGCAGAGGGTGTGGTGTGCAGGACAGATTCTGCCACACCCTGCACCATGGGTGTGGCAGAGGGTGTGGTGTAGAACAGATTCTACCACACCCATGACAGACACCACACCAGGGTGTGGTAGAGTCTGTTTTGGGTTATTCTTCACGTTTTTCACAATTCCTTCGCCGTTTTCACATTTGCTCCTTTATTTTGTCAAAAAACCATAGAGAGTTGAGAAAACCAGGCTTTCACTTTGAAACATAAAGAGGCTTTGACATTCATAATTATCTTGAGCCCCGCCCAGGTTTCTGGGACTTAATACCAGCAACCACGTTACCAGTGATTTTCGTGATCCTCCTACTCAAAAGTGTAAAATGGCTTCTTTTTTTCTGATGACTCCCACAATAATATATCATGCTAGTTGACCTCCATGCTTCCAGTCTAATATAATACCTCTATGCTAGCAAAATAAGGGATAGTAATCAGGGCGAAACATGAAAATGGAAGGTACCAGTCTAGAGGAATTTTGCTACAGCAATCAAATAGACATTTGAGGCATAGGGGTAGACTGATTCAGTTATTTGCGGGTTACCTCCAACTTACTGAGATAAATTGACTTTGTTATCCAACAAGCATGATGAACTCAATACCGGAATACAACAGACAGATTCATCCATAAGAAAGGGGGGGCATTCCTTTATTTGATTGTCTGCCAGCCTCATCCTACATGGAGATTTCTCCTTATAGCAAACCGAGACACTGCTCAGTCAAAATTTCCCACATCAATATATTCTGGATTATACCACTTAGGGTTTGTAGATTTGGTGGTGTTGGTGTAGCAACTCTTCCTATTAGCCTAAATTACAACAAACACACAACCTCAATGTTAACCCTACAATTCATCTTTAGCACCTGTGCCTTCGCTCTTCTCACTCTTGGAGGAGGAATCAACATTGCCGGTGCCCTCAGTTTTTACTGCCGACTCAGGCTTCTGGAGCTTAAAGGGTATTGCTGCGTTCTTCTTGAGGAACTTGTAGAATGCCACCACCGTCCTATCAGTATCAACAGTGATCTGCATACAACGGGAATAGGAAAATGTCATATGGCCATGCAGGGTGAATGTTCTTTTTTTTAATATCTAACAGCAGCACCCTGGATGAGTATATATATATATATATATATATATATATATATATATATATATAAGGGAAAATATCACTTACAGGATCAAAGCTCTTGTTTCCTGCTGGAAAGAAGAGGATTGTTGGAAACCCATCAGCCTGAGACATTGAAAGACAATTTCATCCTCAGAATCATATCACATAATAAAAGAGAGAAACCATTTCAATGATACACTGACAGCAAGGATACTGTATGAATATGAAATTTAAACGGCCCAGAATATACTAGAAATTTCAACTAAGATGAATTAGGGAATAACTACCCTAGATAGTGCAACTAAACATCTAGTCACACTACTTCAAAAAGAAAGACTAGTGAAGTCCAAAGAAAATTATGCAAACAATAGGTTCTAAACTTATTCATGGTTAAGTGTACTGGAACAAAACCTACATAAGAACTACTCGAGTTATAGTTTGCTCAAACTGGGTGTACAGTACTTCTAATCAAGCCTTTTGATCATGTACTGTTGATCATACTTGATATCATATGTGATATTTGGTTAACAATCAACAGCCTTAGCATAAACGAACATGAAAGTCGCACAGTACCTTAGCCCGAGGATGCTCATTTGTGGTTCCATCCATCTTTGCAATGACCAGAGACCCAACACTGCTTAGATGCTTGGCAAGCTTGTTGTAAATTGGTTCTAGAGATTGGCAGTGACCGCACCATGGAGCATATATCTGATCCAAAACCAAATGCAAAAATGTATGGAATAAACATGAAAAGAGCATGATCTTTTCTACAACCAAATATCAAATGGTATTGCGCAAATATGAAATGTTCACAAACAGCAAGAGAATCACTTACCTCGAGAAGGACATCCTTGGATTCATCCAAGACAATATCATCAAAGTTATTGCCCACGACAATTTTCACATCCCCATCATTCTGCATTCACCAACGGTAGAAGCTCAAATCAGAGACCACAAGGCAAAACAACAGCCACACTGGTGGGATCTATGAACTTACAGTCTCAGGTATTGGGTCTGATTTGTAGAATGGTTTGAGCTTATCTTCGAGGAAACCCTCCGCAAATGCCTGAAATAATGGAATATTGGAATACGTTACAATACATATCCAGAGTTTAAACTGGCCCAAAGATTGAAGGAACACTAGTAAGTTTTCTCTAATAGTAAAAATGTACGTGTATCTTTATCACGTGCAGTGTAACCAACTCCCTAGTATTCACAGACTCACAATATATATATATCTCAAATACAAATAGGTAAAATTTCAAAACTTACAAGAGGGAGAAAAGCATAACTGAGAGCCTCAAATGTAATACAAACACGTGTTTGCGTGCATGCAAGTGTGCATGTCATAAGCTATGCAGAGCATGTAGTAAATTCCCAACATTGGCGCATATGTTCACACACATATACAAACATCCATTCAAGCACGCATACATAAATGCAAGCATTCAAGCAAGCATAACCACGAACATGCATGCACGTGCATGCATGCATACAAGCATCAAGCAAGCACAACCACCAACACACAAGTGCATGCGTGTGAGCACACCCACACACAACACATGCAATACAAATTCATACTCCATCTGCACATATGCCGGTACACATAAACACCGTATTTATGTACAAACCTTAATGCTGTCTACTGTCACTTCACCATCAAGTATGAATTTCTTGGCATCATCGTTTCCTGAGTATGCCAAAACCTGTGCAGAATAAATAAGCAAATGTATGAATTTAAATGATGGGAAATACCGGCTGCCTTTGTAAAAGATAGAACAAACTATAATTATCTCAACACAGCCACATGTTATCCATTGGCAACAAAAAAGGAAATTTTAAGGGAAAATGCAGAAGTTGAAAGAATACATTAGGACCATCTCCAGTGACACCGAAGTAGTCCGAAACTGGTTTACCAATGTCCTCGTTATCAATCTCCACGTAGACAAAGATAAGCTGCAAGAAGAATAAAATAGAATCAGCTGAGCAAACAGAAATAAAGGATGTGATGGCATGCTATGGTTGAACGAAAGAGAGTTAATCTCATCAAACTTGTTGAAGGAAATATGACAATCAGCAATCCAAAAGAACAGCATATACCCAGAGGAAAGAAAAGAAAACACTTGTAACACAGGTTAGTTACAAAAGAAATTGAAGCCGATGATTACGAAAAAGGGAAGTTACACAAACAAGGCAACATTCTTCGTGGCATAGCAGTAAAATACCTTATGATCTAGTTTAATAACAAAGTTTTTGCATTCATAAGACAACCATTCTTTCACTGGAGAAAATTATGTCTTGGAAAAAGCGGCAACTTTAAGAGACATGAATTTCTATGTAAAGTGATTGGAAATTACATATCAGACCTTATGACAGAGATTCAGCAACACATCTAGGAAATATCTCATGCTGAAGTTCTTAAGCAATGCTATTCACACCCACTGGATAAGAATCCAGATCACCGACAGCCCCCTCAGTTATTATAGTTCACGAGATTTGGTGCAATTCACAACAGATGAAGCCAACATGTCATAAGAATTGGTAAAGAGATGGATAAGGCTAGCTTGATAAGGAAAAGGATTTTCCATTTCACCTAAAGTTATTTTCATCCTTTAAAGTGGAAAGGATGTTTCTATTTTAAAAAGAAAAGATAGCCACACTTAGACGAGAACTGGATTAAAAGATTATGTAGGGATGTGAAGAATATCAGGTAGTCAACCATCAAGATAAGCTTATCTAACCTAAAAGCATATTCCTTTCATGCCGAATGATAGAAACATAACAGTAATCTTCATGTCAAATACTCATGACTCATCTGCTACCAAATAATTCATTTGTGTAAAAGTGTTGGGTAAATAAGGTAAATCCAACAGTTACCTTTCCCTTAAACAATTTTGCAGCTTCTTGGAAGATAGGCAAAACTTTCTCAGAATCTTTGGAAGTCGCAAAGAGCAAAAGCTGATGAAAGCAAAAGATAAGTGATGAATGAAAAAATAGAATGGAAAATACAAGGAATTAAGAAATGGTTTACCTGTTTTTTAATTGGATTTTCAAAAATGCTTGGAGCGTTTTCCCTAGTAAAGATATTCACTAGAGGAAGCCTGTTTGCAGATACAAACTCAAGTATACCAGATTTAGTGAACTGACTATCTGCACAGAATGTGATTATAAATGTCAACGTAGTATTCTTGCAAGTTTGTCCATAACAAGAGTATCAAAGGTACAAGTTGTAAATAAGCATACCAAAGTGCGACAACTTCTCAGCTTCCTTCTTCAATAACACCAAAGAAGGACGCTTTGATTTTGGATCAATATGGAAAAGCTTTGCCACATCAGGATTGGCAGTTTGATAAAAATTTACACCATCTTCAAGCTTTGAAGCAGCAGCAAGCTCGAGACTGTCAGCACCCTACAGTCAGATAAAGGAAACATGCTTTAGACAAGCTACAAAAGAACAACATTCTTCAAGTTCAACTACATAAAGATAGACATTTAGTCCTGAAGCTGATAATAAAACATGTGGGGTAGCATTTTATTTCTCAATATTGTTGACATAACAAATCAAGATAATACAACTACAAGTTCGCAAATATTCACAAGCCCGCAGATAAACTTGATGAAATACGGTAAATGGTCATATTCAGAAAAAAAAAGGAAACAGAAGCTGTTCTGATTCATTAATAACAAGGATGTCTGTGTGCATGAATTATGAGGGCGTGAAAGAACTTACACCAACACTAATCAGGTAATTCCTGAACCATTCTAGGGAAGTTACAGAAACAGTGCTTGTCCAAGACTAGATCTCCAGTCATATTTAATTCTTTTATCAACTACTATATAACTAAAGACAAACCCATTAGAATTCTATTGCAATCCAACTGCAGCCCAACATGAACAGTGTTTTCGTGGGTCCCTCAGCCGACTCAGCTATCCCTCCACGTCATCCCCACTCACTTCATTCCACCCCCTCCCTCTCTTACATCGCACTAATTTTGGGGAAGAAACTAACCCTCACACGATTTTTAGGAAGGAAAAATTCAGATTCAGAATAAAAAAAAACATATCTTGAAATCCCCCCACTCCGTATGCCACTTTATCTCTCTCTAAACCCATACAAACCTCTCCCTCTTCTCTCTTCTCAGATCTGGAGCCGATGGAGCCCTCGCTCTTACCATTTGATCCCTCAATCTCAAATCCGGGGCAAAAAGAAGAGAATGGAGGATGGCGATATGGAAGCAAACATCAATGGAGCCCTCAGCATCACCAGCTCTCTTCGATGGCTTTCCTCTTTCCTCCCCTTCACGTTTCAAGGACTCCCCTCAACCGATCAACTCTTTCTCCCGCCTCACTTTTTCTCCTGAAGAAATAGTAGAAGAAAGCTTTCATCTTTAAAACTATTTGCATTAATGGTAAAAATTCGAGAATTTTCCCCTTCCTGAATTCTCTTTTCAATCTCTAAGTCCTTACCCTCTGAAACTGACATATTTGATGCTGAAAAAACTGAATTGGGACATTTAAATTGTTGTTATAGTTTGTATTTATGCTCATGAACTTTATTTCTGGATTACAAGAATGCACACAGCCCGCTCGACGTTATCGCAGATGAACAACCACTATGATTTTTCTTCAATTTTTTTGGCCGTTGGAGCACTCTGTAACCACTGTTGATGGTAAAATTTAAAAACCTAGAATTCCCCCCTTCCTAATAGCCTATATTTGCCAAGTTTTTCTATTAAATTTATAATATTTTACCTTTAACTTCTGAGGGCCACGCCTCGCTATCGTTGCTTTTCTCTTCAAATTTGCCGCAACTGATGGTACTATTTTTTATCATTTCGCTGATTTAGTTACTGAAATATGTGTATGTTTTTTCTTGATGTTATGGGTTCAATACGATGTTTGTGTTTAATTTATTTCTTGCTATTTTGCGTTGAACACATGTATATACTTTAAATTATCAGTTTGGATTCTTTGCGATATACTGTAGCGTATGAATTGAGAGCTCAAACATGCATTTGCAACATTTGAAACCCTAAATTTCCCCCTTATTGAATTCACTGTTCGGTGTCACCTCCAAGTCCTAAAGCTCTGAACCTATTTTATACATAAAAAAACTTGAACAAGGACGTTGAATATGTTGTTTTGATCTGTATTTTTGCTAATGGATTTTCTCTTTGGGGTGCAAGAATGCTTAGAGTCTGCTCGATAATCACAGTTCATGATAAAATTTAAAAACCTATAATTTCCCCCTTTCTAATAGCCTATACTTGTTAATATTTTCTCTTGAATTTAGGAAACTTACTCCCAAGGGAGCAAGGGTTATCCCTCGCTGCAACCATATTTTTTACTTTTATGTATGTAGTATGATCAGATAGAGGAAGCACTGATGGACTCTTCATCTTCTGAAGCAAGTGAGATAGTGGATGATTTTGAGATCGATGGATTTTTCTTCATCTTACTAAATAATGTGTGAGTATAGTTTACTATACTTGCTTGCTTTGTTGACATGTGGTTGTTCTGTACTATCTTCCTTTCAATATTTGTTCACACTAATCAATTTGTTTTGTGCTATCTTCCTTTCACATTACATTCTTCTTTTTTAATATCTTTCTTTAGCATTTTGTTAGATTTAAGATATATAATGTGAATGCCAATATGCATTTGTGATTTATTTAGTTGTTTTATAGGCTGCGTGGAGTTAGCATGAATTATACAATAGATGTTGCAGTCGTGGAATGAATAGGACTGAGTAAAATTGTAAGAATTCGACCATCACTTAATAAAGTTTCAGCTACAGTTTGCCACAATTTTCATATATCTATTCTTGGTAAAGGCAATGATTGTACGGTTCTTTGAGTTGCTATTTTCCTTTCAATGATGCTAACTACATTACAGATTTCCTTAACTAATTTTCGTTTATTTATTTCTTTATAAATTTCTAGGTTTAGAAAGAGAAGCCTAAGGTTTTAAAAAACTTTTCTTTTTCTTTGATTTTTATTAACAAAATGACTGAACTAAAAGGAAATGCAGTTCATCTCATTGTATTTACTTCGGCCGCTTCCAAGTAGCTAGAGATTTTTGACCTCAACATTTATCTTACGAAAAGTTAATCACCACTAATTCCTTTTTTATTTTTGTAATTTCCTGTAACATTAATTATTTGAATTGCATTCTATATAGTTATGGATTTATAGGATGCTTTCATTCTGTAAAATTAATATTTCTTAGGGTAAATTTGAATTAAATTATTTAAACTTTCTTCTCATACAGATTGAGTATCGATCAAAAATAATATATTCTTTTATGTATGACACCTATTACTACGTTCAAATGTTAGTTGTGTTAATTTACTTTTATATATCTTCTTTTTTTCATTTACATAATTCATTTATTTAGCATTTACTTTTTGTTCTTTTTTAATATGGACCATTAGCATTTTCTCGATTTAAGAGAAAAATGTGAATGTGAATATGTATTTTAGCTTTATTTAGGTTTTATTAATTAGGGGGCTACCATGAATTATACAATACACATCGCAGTTACCGTGGATTATACAATACACATTGCAGCTATAGAATGAAAAGGATTGAACAAACTGGTAAGAATTCGATCATCAAGTACGAACTTATAGTTGCAACTTCCAACAATTTCATATATACGGATTTCACTGAAGTGTCGTGCATTTAATTGTTTTGTTCTAATATTATAAATTATCATAGTTATTTATTATTCAGTGAATATTTTATAGTTATTCATAACTTTGTTGGCAATAAGCCTAGAACTGACTCATTAAAACATGATCAGGTTAATTTAATCCATAATTTAAAGTTGCCTCAAATTTATGCTAATATTAAAGTTCCTCAAATTTAATGATATATATGAAGGACCAATTTCAAAATACTAAATATTCAAGGGACTAATATTGGAAAAAAAATCTTTAATATTTTTAAGAGTGATGCCCTCCTAAAAAACTTTTCCCATTTAGTTGGATGGCCAGATTGACGTTATGGTGCATGTGCAATCTGCAACCTCTCACTTGGGTGTCATTTTGAAATCATATGATTTTAAAGTATTGTTGTTAACTGAAGTCCAATCTGATCATATAATACTTGACATATTTCACCTTATTATAATTATTTGTAAGTAAATACTATGTCTTTAAATTTAGTGTCCGTGTTTCCAGCTCAACTCTAATATTTCGTTAAGAAAATTCTAACTGGAACTTTGTATTTTCCTATCAGGTCTTAAATCGAGGTTGAAAAAAACCAAAATTTGGCATTGTTGTAAGTTAAAGTTCATCAGACACATCAATTAATGAGTCATCTTCACACACTGACAATGAATTGTGACGAAGCTTTCAAATTTTTGGCTACCAAATATAGTTATGGCTGTTGGAAACCTTCAATTTCCCTTCTCAGTCATTCAACCTCCATTTAGGTCTGGTTCTTAATTGGTCATTCTTTAGGGTTTATGTGTTGAGATGTTCAAAGTCATTGTTTTCTTCTTTGCAACATATACAAGTTCTGAAGGTGGATTTAGATATTTTCTCTTTGTTAGTATTTGGTATTATAAATGTTTGACAGCCAGCAGACTAGAATTTAGAATTGTTAATTGTGCAGGTGCCTTGCTTAAACTTAGGATTAGGATTAGGTGTGAATATATTGCCCAGCTTAGTTTCTGAAAGTTGTCAATTAAAGTATGTGATCACATCACTACCTAATCATTTTCTTTCTCACAAGAGAGTTGATTTTTCTTTCCCTTTTTGTAGTTATTTAAATTTGGAAATTTATGTAAAAAAGGGGTGAGAGGGTTTCCTGTTCACCTAAGAAATTTTCTCTTTTTTTAAAAAATATGGTCTGCAGTTTTCTTTTTTTTTCTATATTTGATTTGAGAGTTTAAATCACTAAAATTTTCTCTTTGACATATATACAGTTTGTGGATCTGCATTGTCAAAGATAATTGCCTATATTTATCTTTAGAGCATGGAAGGAGGAAGAATAACTCTACAAGACTTTAATGAATTTGGCGATTTAACTTTTGGGACAGTATCAAATTATGGATAGATATGACTTGGTTAAGTTATATTAAGGTGATACATATCATCTTATCTTAGGTCAAAGTTGAGGATATATATGATTCAAATAATTTCTATCTTTGCTTTCTAACTATCTTTAGTAATTTCTTGCTAATAGGGGGTTTCCTGCTGGCTGAAATATGTGCTGCCCCAATTTCAAAACACATGTTGAGCCTTTCAGGGTACAACTCAAGATTATAAGAATTTGATTGTTTGTTATCACATGAGAACAAGTTTTAGTTATTCATATTATTTAAGCAAATTATTTATGACAATTTAGCAATGTGCTTGCCTTGCTATTGTTTAAAGGATAGCATCACATGACACGATTACAAATATAATTTTGATGTGAGTAGTTATGATAAGCCAATAAAATATGATGAAAATTAGTTAAAGGGACTTGAGACCATTTCCCGAACTTTTAGTAATCAAAATTTTCATTTTACTCTTTCTTCTCATGTTATTTGGTTTCAAATATTAAATTATGGTCACATTTCATATCGCAGTTTTATGATCACTGAATTTGTCCTTACACACAAATTGTGGATCTGCATTGTCGAAGAGATCTGGCTATATTCTATTTGAGGGGTTAATGGCATGCATGTAAATATGGGTACTTTTTTCAGGCGGGTAAGGTTAACCAGTTTTGAATGAGCATGAAGGATATGATAGTGGGTATTATGTGGTCGATGGGAGATTACTCCGACACTACTTGGAGAAGGGAAGAATACTACAACTGTTGAGTTATGCCAAGAACTATGTTCTTTTTTGGATAAAGAGGTAAAAATTCTAAATTTTTTTAGTTGATTTCTTGGGAGATTTAGAGTAATGATGGGTGATTTTGTTGGATTTTGTGAATTTTAAACTTTATGCGAGTTAGTTTAATGTGAATTTCTGAGTTTGAATACATGATTTGATAATAATACTACTGCTTATTCTCTACTTTGTATTATTTCTTTTGGTCGAAAGCGCTAAATTGGTTCGGTTCTATCAATCGAGATTATTTCAAATGTTTTATTAGATTGCTGATATCCTACATTCCATAGGGCAGGGATGAACCAATATAGCCAAGTCTTAATAGCTTTTTGAACCAATCGAAGCATGCCGATCTTTATTGCATGCAGGATGGCTACACTCTTGCATATTCCATTGCCAACTTAGTTGAGGTTTGTTTGCTAACATTTATTACTTCATGATTGGTGGGAAATTTGATGGTTAATTTTAATCAGTAAATATTTACTATAATAAGAATTGACATAGTGATAATGCCAATACTAATACTAATCTATGGTTATGCAACTTTCATTTAGGGTTTACATTGTATATTGAGGATTTTAACTTACAATTAATCAATCCCTTATGATTTGGCTAGTACTAATATTTTCATTTTTCCCATGCAGTGTGTCATAATATTTGTGACCTTTGATCATTGGCGTTGTTCTCAAAGTTTTCAATCAAAGACTAGATTTCCATTTATAATGGTACGTAAAGCATTCAATGTGCTTAATGCTATTTGACAATTTTTTGGGGATTATAGAAGCATAACATGTTGGAATAAAATAATTAACAATTTTAGCATATTATTTTTTAGTTTTATTCTAGATAAAAAATAAATATAAACAAATTAGTTATAAATTCATGTTAGATAGTTATAAATTCATATTAGAAATCAATATAAAAAAACATATATGCAACAATGATAATTAAGTTGATATCAGTACAAATAAGTATTCAGAAAACAAGATGTAAGATGAGCTAAAAATTATACACCAAGAAAAAAGCATACAAGGGAACATAACATAGGTAAACAAATAACAATAAGGGATACGTAAGTGTTAACAAATAACACTCTAAGAAATTAATAAGGGTTAAAAAAGAACAATAATTCGTCCATCGGACGAGATAAACACTAGTAAAGTCCTATTGTGCATCACATATGATAACAAGGGCCAAACTTTTCTATTAAAAAAATATATACAAGGTGGCTCCATGCAATCTCTGAATATAAGGAAAGTTCTTCAATAGTTGTGACCAAAGTTATCAATAGCGGATAGAGTCGCATAGCGATGAGACACTGCTAAGGCTATTTGGGGATATTACGGCAAAAGCACAAAGCCAAAAAATAGTATAATTTAAATGTACAAATATTTTTAAATTTTTTTTAAAAAAATCTAAAATGCATATTTGATGATTTAAAAAGATCCAAAGCACAAAATAGACATGTAACTATCACATAATATCAAAGAGGATTAGAGGAGTCGAAGAATCGTCGTCTTCAAGAAGATGAGGTGAGTGGTCAGAGACTGCAATTAGAGGAGCTCACGACGAGAGGTGCTGTGGCGATGAGAGGTGCTGATGGAAGTGTCGGAGACTGTGGGAGGCGGTGGGAGGCAGCAGGGAGATGTCGAATGTCGTGGGAGGTGACAAGATGCGGTGGGAGGCGGCGGGATTTTTGGGGGCTATTGTTTTTTTAGAGTTGGATCGCGACAGAGACTCAAGAGAGAAAGAACCACAATTAATAATGATTAAAACATTGGGTTTTGCAGGTGCTGGTCAGATTGAATTAAAAAAACCTAAAACCACATTTTTATATTGGTCAAAAGGCGGGTTTTACCAGCAATCGCCTGCTATTCACCGCTATGACGCACTATTAGCCGCTTTTGCGAGGGGAAAGCGCATATTCCACAATATTGCACCAATATTGAGCGATATCGTTGCGGAAGGGAACCCCTAACGCTATTAGAGCCGCTATTGTGGCGCTATTTGCCGCTATGTATAGTTGTGGTTGTGACATGCTTGAAGTTGTGACCTCCTTAACAAGTCAAATACCTTGATGTCTTCTCAAGTTCCTCTTCTACCTTCAAAGAGGAAATTAAGATGAGTTGTTAAGGCTTATGACTTGTGATAAGGAGGTCAAAGTAGAAGAGATGCCATAAGCAACAAAGTGAGAGGAACTTTCTTCCTTATATTGGCAGGGAGTAGAAGGAAACAAACTTATGTTCAAACGATAAAGAACTTTTCAAACTTACTCAGTTCTTCTTGAAAGGAGGAGGAAAATATTACCAGTGATGGGGTTTTAAGTTTAAATAAGATTAAACTACTTTTGTAAGACAAACACAGATTATTCATATTAACGATAAAATCCGATCTTTGGATAAAGAGTTTGCTAAAACAATGTCACATATTTAAGGTGCACATAAAAAGAAATGCAAGAATTACCACTAGAGAGTCAAAAAATCCCAAAACAAGAGTGTTTTCAGCAGTCAGGATCTTCTCTGCTTCCTCAGTTGTTGTTACATTCTCTACTGCAGGTCCTATCTTCTTCTTGATCCAGGTCACAATAGCATCTCTGCATACAAAAATGTAAGGATTAGCAGATATATGTAGCTAGCATCTAATCTGAAGGGATCAAAGACAGAAACAAACAGTGCAATATGAGAAAACAGAAGTAACATACTCTTCTAGATACACGGTGCGCATCCCTCTGGGGAAATTTTCAAGTAACTTATATGATAACTAATATGCCTACCAATTACTATGACTATTTCTTTGTGCTCACATATTCATGAACTTACTAGAAGAAACAAGAGAAAGATTGTTTGGAAACCACTAGCAACCATACATGCAATTACAAAAACATAAAAATCAAGCAGTCACTCAAACTCCCACCCAATTTTTGTGAAGCCATTCATATGGTGCGTGAATCCATGTGGAAAAGCTGCTCTTTGTTCGTCTTAAACATCAATGCTATATGCAAAATTAATCAGCTAGAGGCACTAGAAACAGTCAAATTCCCTACTTACTTACCAACACATAGAGTCAATATCAAGAGACAATTTGCAAAAAGGAGTAACAAAGAACTTCAAACTGAACAATAGAAATCATAGGCTGAAGTAGATCGAGAAATAAAAAGATGAGATCTGAGGTCCTCACTTAGTCCTGTGGCCTGGATAAGGCTTGTGAACCCCATCCGCAAAGAAAACCACAGTTGGAAACCCTTGGACGTCGTACTTCTGCGCGAGATCGTTCTCCTCCGTTGCGTCCACCTTCGCCAGAGCCACGTCCTCGTCCTTGAGCTCCGTCGCCGCTGCCGCGTACTCAGGCGCCAAAGACTGGCAGTGACCGCACCACGGAGCGTAGAACTCCACCATCACGTGCCGATTCTTCTCGACGAACTCAGTGAAGTTCCCCTCGGATAGAACCACGACGTCCTTCTCATCGATCTCCGGCGCCGGTGGCTCTTCTCCTCCGTACGATTCGGGATCGAAACCCTCGAACTCGTCGGAATCAAAGTCCCCGACATCGGTGTCGCCGTGGTCGGTTTCATGGGGGAAAGAATGAGAGGCAGAAGAGGAGTCGTCGTCGGAGTCTTCGAGGAAACTGAGGTCGTCGTCGAGGTCGATATCCTCAGTCTCTTTCTTCGAATTAGAGGCGGCAACGGCGAAGTTGACTGCGAGGATCGAGGAGAGAAGAAGGAAGAGGAGAAGCGATCTAGTCGCCATTGATCTAATCAAGCCTCAGTTTCCGCTCGCTACGCCCTCTCTCTCGAAGAAGTCCAAGTCTAAGTAAAATCAGACTTCTGACCACCTCTCTCGTCTAGCGAACGAATTTAGGGATCGTGACTTAGATCTGGCGTTGATAAAATTACATCCGTGTCCCAGCAGGGATGGGGTCCACGTGATGGCTGTCTGGGCGTTTGTGCGGGTTTTGTAGCGCGGGTGTAAAAAGAGGAGGGTATATGACGCGCAGACAACATTTACAACGAATAGTTTATCGCCACGTGGCCGGGGATGTTCCCGCTATGCTCGGGAAACGTTGGAAACCGACCGGCGAAATGAACGCTTTTGTAAAGGGTCCGCCATCACTACGGATTTCGAACTTCAGTCTCAATAATTTGGGGCCCATCGAACACCTATGAACCCCACAACCAAAAAAATAAGGGAAAAATGCTTCCACTCCCCCAAAACACAATAAAACATGTTCTGCCTTCTAAAACTTTTTCAACGGGTGTTTTACCCTCAAAACCGCGCGTGATTTTCTTCCAGCCCCCAAAACGAATCCCCAGGCGTAACTCGGTTTAAACCCCGCTCGAAATGCCCAAAATACCATTCGCAGCCTGTGTTCGTCGCCCTATCACGACGGAAACCCATCGTTTCGACTGTAGGCATTAAATGGGGATTAGAATGACTTTTTTTGGGGGTTCCCATTTCCCTCCAAAATTATCACCAAATATTATCACCAGATATATTCACCTTCAAGCTAAAATCGCTGATTTCCTCCCCATTCTATTACCCCAACTAATTTGTTCCTTCCACTTAATTCTCCTCAATGAAAGCCTCTTTGATTCTTCAACTACTCCCTGTAATAAAATGGCGGATGGATCTCTTCTATGCGTGGTAACGAAGGCAAAAAGCAACAAAGGTGGTGACAGTGTATTCGTCGTTACCAAAGAGAATACAGAAATAATCAGCTTGAGATATCAAGTGGCGGAAAGGCTTAAAATACCAATGCAATCTCTTTCACTGAAGTTCATATGCGAAAGGGAAAAGAAATTCAGTATTTCAATTGACAATGATGACGACTTAAATTTGATGTTCGAGTATTGTCGGCGTAATGGATTTACAGACGTAAATTTGTATGCTACCTTCGCTGGGGAATCCTCAACATCGTAGAACACGTAGACTACGCCGGAAACTGCATAGGAATTACACCCCAGATTTCCTTTTGAGTTTACTGATAGGTTTTGCCATTAGTTGTTAACCTCATGCATTGGTTGCTTAGGTAATGTGTTGGTTGTCAAGGTTATGTTAAGCACTGGTTGTTAAGGTTATTTATTGGCTGTTACGTATACTGGTTGGTTGCTAAGATAAGGTGTTTGATGTTAAGTATATGCGTTTGTTGTTAAGGTCACGAGTCTGCCCTTAAGTATAAGGGTTAGTTGTTACGGATATGTGTTGGCTGTTACGTTTATGAGTTCGTTGTTAAGGTTATCAGTTCGTTGCTAAGGCTATGTATTTTTATTACTACTTCAGGACAATACCGACAGAAAATTCGCGGTGCGCAGATACCACGTTCACCCAAACCTGTAATGATGAGTGTATTCCTAATGACAACCCCACCGGCGACTCGATCATGCTGCTGGAAGACATGCTTAATCACCAAACAAAGATCCTAACTGAGTGGCACACCTCCATACGTGAAGTTGGTCAGAAATTTGATAGTGCTGCTGAAGTTAGATTAGCACTTCAATACTATTCAATTACTAAACGGTTCGAGTATGATTTTTACCACAATGAACAAAGACGCATAAGAGTCTATTGTTGATTCAAGCACACACATGGTTGCCCTTGGATGTTGTTTGCTTCCTGTTTGGTGGAAAATTTGCAATAAGAAAATAATGAAAGAATTGTATCTGATTTTATTCTCTCTAACTACATAGAAAAAGAATGTTTACAACTCTCTCAACTCTTGATTACAATTGGATTTTCGATTACAAAAGAGAGGGGAATTGATCTGAATCCTCCTCTTTGTTTAAAACTGGGTTCTTCACGGTGGCGATGGAGTGCTTCCATCGAAAGCTTGCGTCGAACTTACTCTCCGTTGACGATCCGAAAATCTCAATTCGCTGGAACAAATGACTTGTCTGGTTGAACTGCTCAAGAACTCTCCATGAGTATTGTAGCTCAGAATGAGTAACAAACTCTAGTAAGAAAAGAGTTGTTTAAATCGAAATAATTCGGTTAATAAACCAAGTCGAATATCTGGAACTCTTCTGTCGAAGATGGTTGCCCTCCGATTCTGGAAAATCTCCCCCTCCGATTCTAGAAAATCTGATCTGAACTCTGTTGAGTTTGTTGATATTTATAGGGAGATTAGGGGTGTAACTGCCCCCATAATTCGCGCCTAAATGAGGGTTTAGTCGCCCCATTAATCGGGTGTAACAACCCACGTAAACCACTCCTCAAATCGTGAGTGAAGAACAGTTTCGAGATTGCTACGATTGTGTTTGAATAGGTCAAACGCAAGTCTTGCGTTGCTGAACATGAACTTGCGTATACCTATGGATGATGCGTTAATCGTCTGGGCTTGAGTTGCGTCTGGATATGATCCTGCGCCTGAACGCAGTGTATGGAGTCGCGTTTGCAGCGGTATGAAGCTGTGTTTGCAGCGTTTAGAAGCTGCATTTGTAGCGTTTAGAAGTTGTGTTCTGCAGCGATATGAAGCTGCGTTTGCAGCGTTTAGAAGTTGCGATATGAAGCTGCGTTTGCAGCGTTTAGAAGCTGCGTTCTGTAGCGATATGAAGCTGTGTTTACAGCGTTTAGAAGCTACATTCTGCAGCGATATGAAGCTGCGTTTGCAGCGGTTAGAAGTTGCGATATGAAGCTATTTTTTATCGAACATCTTGCAAAGCCGAGACGAAATACGATCATTCTCGAACCTCTCGCCGACAGCCAATCATCATCGCATTAAATAAAAGGTCGGAGTCATCATTACATGTGCCTCGAAAAAGCTTTAATGACTCATCGGATCTCATGAGCACCTTACTTCCTGTGACGTGGGAGGCAGACTCACGTGGGGGACTACACCCACGCATCTGCACAAGATCCAGTGGATCTTTTTGTGAGACATCCACTGCACAAGATCGGATCCAGCAAATCTTTTGTGAGGTCACCCCAATGACGCGTTTTCCCAGCCAGCCTATAAATACCTAGTTTAATCGTTCTTAGGGTTTTGTGCAAGTACAAGTAGAGGGGAAAAATCAGCAGCTTTTGTTCTCTCTTTTTGGGCAGCGTGCAAAGGCAGAGGGATTTGTGCTAGGGCGGCATGCAAAGGAAAATCGAAGAGGAGAAATTTCTTATAGCTGTGTGTAGGTGTACCGCAGAGATAAAAAGATTTTGGCGGCTGACATTTGAGAAGAAAAGCAGGGAGTTATTTAAGGGTTTAATTTGTGAGAGCAGTATGATTGTAAACCCTATTTGTATTCCTTTTCTCTCTAATAGTAGATGTCCTCACTCCTTGCCCCGTGGACGTAGGCAACTTACCGAACCACGTTAAATTTGATTGTTTGTATCGTGATTTGTAATAGAGAGTTTAGGTTCCCTCGACAGGTCAATCCTAGAACCGATGAGAGAAAGAGCTGATATCCCACTTTGTTGAGATAGTTTTCTTTCGGTTCTTGTTTCCTTTGTAAAACAGAGATTTAGTTGAGATCTACTCTCTTGTCGAGCACCAGAGATACTGCCAAAAATTTTACTGTGCACAACAAGTGGTGTCAGAGCTCGGGCTACACTTAGGCAATTTGTGTAAGGACCGTGAAATTTTGATATTAATTAAAATAATTTTTTAGTATTTTAAAATATTTAATTATTAATTTTAAAAGAGTATTTGTATTTTTTTTGATTTTCTAAAAGTTTCTATGATTTAAAATCCAAGTTTTATATTTATTTAAATGTTTTAATATTTATAAATTAATTTTTGTGTAGTGAAAATTTCTGGAATTTATATGTTACGCTATCGATACTGTTACATGTCATTTTGAATAATACATTGTATTATTTTTATTATTACGTAAATTTTCATATAATACATTGTATAATTAATTATGTATTATTTGTACAATTTGCTGTAATATTTCTACTGTTATATATTATCAGTCGTATTAATATAACTAGTACGTTTTACTGTGTATATAATTAACCCCTAATTATTAGATTTTAAATATAAGTAAATATATTTTATTTATTAATTATTTCTGTTTAATTGTACAATATGGGTATTTTTCGACTATTTCGTATCAATTGTTGTAATAGCACAACATGTACGTTTTTATTTGTAGATAATTATTATGTAATTAGTTAATTTTTAGGTACCCGTAGTTATTTATTTTAATTATTTTTCGTTTAAACCCAAACCCTAAAATTACCTATATATAAATAACCTCTCTCTCTCTCTCTCTCTCTCTCTCTCTCTCTCTCTCTCTCTCTC
>BQKN01063020.1:41363-73275 GCA_022839385.1 Asparagus kiusianus
CTCTCTCTCTCTCTCTCTCTCTCTCTCTCTCTCTCTCTCTCTCTCTCTCTCTCTCTCTCTCCTGCTCTTCTTCAAAAATCCGCCGCCACTAACATTACCTCCTCTCTCTCTCCGCGACACCCCTGACCACCGCCTTCAGCCAGCCTTCTTCCTCCGACCACCCACACCCTCGCCGACCGCCGCTGAGCTCGAGCCGACGAACAGCGGCCCGCTCCTCCCTCTTCCCCGACCATAACCACCGCCACCCCCTGTCCATCTCCGCCGCAACCTCCTCCACTTCAGCCACGCCGCCCAGCCTCTGAGACCCCCTCCAGACCTTTGACCTCCATGATTGCCGCCCCCTTGAACCTCGTCGACGCCGCCTCGCCAAACCGTCAGCCGCACCACCCCCAAGCCAGCGCCACCCCTGCCCCTCCTCCGTTCACCCACAAGCAGCCCCAGCCGCCTGAGATCCCTCAGATCCGCCTGAGCCCCGCACCAGGCCATCGTCAGCGCCTCTGCTGCCTCCCCCTCTCCGTCGACCTAGCCGCACAACCACCTCCGGCTACCCACACCCCGAACAGCCCCCGTCGTGCCTTGCTTAGATCCCCACGTCGACAGCCCCGCCAGCCCGTGCCGCCGTCCGCTTTCCCCGCTGCCCCTCGTCGGAGTTCCCCGATGTCGTGCACCACCGCGTCAGATCCGATCGGCGCTGTCGACGTCGAATCATTCGACGAACCCGAGGCAAGATCCCCTCTCTTGTCTCGTGTTAAAATTATTTTGATTAATTAATAATATTGAATAGTTTATTTTATGTGATAATTATGTGTTGAATTACTTGTGAATTGACGAATATAAAATGACAAATTTATATTTTGGAAAGTTGGATAAAATTTATGAGATATTGCTGAAAAGAAAAAATAGAAATATTTTATATAAAAAAATAGTTACTGTTCATACAGAATAAATAATAATATTATTATATTTTAAAGATTATTTTTGAATAATTTATGAGAAATAAATTAAAAGGATTTATTTTTGAATTAATGAATTTATGAACATTGCGATTAGAAATTACGACATTTTATGTGTAATTATTTGATAGTTGTAGTTCCATCTTGCACTGTTATTAGTAGTTGTTCACGTTTCCTGTTCATGATTCATGACACTTTTACATAGTATTCATCGCATTTATACCCTGTTATAGTTGAGAATCGCGAGTATTGCTTGACCATAGTGACCCGTGAGATATGAGTGGTTGACTTGGACTTGGGATGAGAAGGTCTGGGTTCATGTTATCGGATATGTTGTTGTTTATTTCCAGGCTCGCACCAGTGAATCGTTTCGCACTGGGGTGGGTCTGAGGAGTAGTGATTGGATATGTTTATTGTTTATTTCCAGGCTCGCACCAGTGAATTATTTCGCACTGGGGTAGGTCTGAGGAGTAGTGATTGGATATGTTTATTGTTTATTTCCAGGCTCGCGCCAGTGAATCGTATAGCACTGGGGTGGGTCTGAGGAGCGGTGATATAGTGATTATTGATTATTTCTAGGCACGCACCAGTGAATCGTTTCGCACTGGGGCTGGTCTGAGGTACTAGTGAGATGTGGTTGTTATCCAGATATCCGATAATGTGAACTTTGACTCTAGTGAGACGTGGACCAGTGAGTTGTGATAGGATGACTAGTTGTTTTCTTTTCATACATAGATTGGGATTAATATTTAAGTATCTACAATTTGAGGCATATGATATATACATGAGGATTTCCTTGTTTGGATTATTTCGCTCGACGTACTACGTCTCATGTTGTAGATTTTTAAGTATTAATTCCATCTATTGTATGCCCTGTTATTCGTATGATTGTTTCTGATCGCTAACTGCATGATCTCGTTACCTGATCGATTTTGGATGCTTTATGTTTATCATGTTAGTAGTGTTTTCGCATGTTGATTTGTGGATTTTAGTTATACGTTATTTTGTTGTTTCTGTTATCGTATCGTTTTTCGTATTGGATTTTCGTTCGTTCTATTTTCTTTATGGGGTCGGGTCTTGTCGTGCACCATGCACCTGACGTACACCTGTTTTCTCTGGTGTACGTCAGACTTAGAGGAAGAACAGGTTCAGCAGGAGTGCCTTGTAGATGGAGCAGAAGAAGGAGTTGAAGCCTAGTCTTTTCTTTATTTTTCTATTGGCCTTAGTTGCTTTTGTAGTTCTTTACATTCCTGCTTGATCGATGTATTTTTGTATCTCTTCAGTATTCATTTGTTCAGTTTTGTATAAGGGCACGTTTGACCCGAATATTATGTCTTGGATGATATTCATTTGTGATATGTATTATTTTGTTCTGTGTTGTTCATTATATTCTTGCTGATTGTGATCGGGGACCTGTGACTTCGCATCGTATTTATTTCCAGACGCTTAGCGTATTGGATTGAGAAGAAAAGAAAAAAAATGATATCGTATATTTCTTCTCAATCTAATACGTCGCGGGCTTGTTCACGTTCCGGTTCCCGTGTATTTTGGGAAGCGGGGCGTGACAATTTGGAGGAGTAGATCGCTTTGGAAGCTCGTCTAGGATTTCAATTAGAGTTAAAGGTAGGATCTTTTTGGTAAAAGTTCTATCTTTCTCAAGTTTGGATGTATTCTTCAGTTTGTTTCGTATTGGTTGTTGGTGTGTTGAGGAATATAGTCGGGAAAGAAGGTGTTGAGGGTGGTACTTCTGGTATGAAGACCATTCAAAGTTTGAATATCCACTCTACGAAAATAGATGTGGAAAAATTTAATGGCACGAACAACTTTAAACTTTGGCGATGCGAAGTTTTGGATGCGCTGAACGCGTAAAATTTAGAAGACGCTTTGGAGTTAGATGGCAAGCCAGATGATATTGAAGAAAAGGTTTGGAAGTAAATGAATCGGATGGCGTGTGGTGTTATTAGGTCTTGTTTAATACAAGATTTGAAGTATGATGTGATGAACAAGATTTCTGCAAAGAATATTTGGGAGACCCTTAAGAGCAAGTATTTGACCAAGAGTGTGGAAAATTGCTTGCATTTGAAGAGGAGGCTTTATCGCTTCCAATTGAATAAGGGAACATCCATTAGTGATCACATGAATCACTATACGAAGCTTCTTGCGAATTTGGTGAATGTGGATGTTATGATTGAAGATGAGGACAATACGTTATTGTTGTTGAGTACCTTGCCTGATGAGGAATACGAGACCTTTGTTCTTACCCTAATTAATGGGAAGGTGTCCCTTTCATATAGTGAGGTCATCGTTGTACTTGTGGACTATCAGTTTTGAAAGAAGGATAAGAGGCTTTAGTTGAGTCGGTAGCGGAGGCATTAGTCGCAAGAGTGAAGAATCCAAACCGAAAGAATTAAAAGTCACAATCTAGAGTAAGGCATCGTACAGTTAGAAAAGATCAGTGTGTTTGGTACAAGGAGACTGGTCATTAAAAGAAATTGTCCAAAACTCGACGAATGGATGAAGAATAAGCAGAAGGGAAAAGGGAAGCAACCATCATCAGAAGCAAACATCGTTATATCGGATGGTAATATTTCTAATACTTCTATTTATTCGCTTTCTATCAGTCCTACAGGTGCTATTCGAAGGAATCTGAGTGGATGTTGGACAGTGGTGCGACCTATCATGTGTGTCCTAGAAGGGAATGGTTCTCCAGTTTTGAGAAACTGGATAATGGTGTGGTGTACATAGGAGACAACTGTGCATGCCAGATCCTTAGGATAGGAAGAATTCGCATCAAGATGTTTGACGGGACTGTTAGAGAGTTATATGATGTGAGATATGTCCCTTCTTTGAGGAAGAACTTGATCTCAATTGGAGCTTTGGTTGGAGAGGATCTGAAGGTTCGTATTGAGGACATGATTCTCGAGATCGTGGAAGACTCTTTAATTGTGATGAATGGTGTCAGGAGGAATAACATGTACTATTTAATTGGAGATACGGTGACAGGTGGAGAGCTGGTGGCTTCTGTTGATTCGACTAGACTACAGTATTTAGGGCTTAGTCATTCCAGTATTGATTTGGAGATGGGTGCATCGACCTGTAATTTGAAATCGAGTGAACACTTTGATGTGAGCAAGAAGAACGAGGTAAAGATTAACACCTCTATTCACCGCACGGATGGTCTTTCAGATAGGGTTCACGTGGATGTTTGGGGGCCTTCCAAGGAGGCATCGTTAGGAGGAAATAGATGTTTGGTTTTCTTTGTTGTTGGCTGTTCTAGGTGTGTTTGGGTTGCAACTAAATCCCCTTTGGATAAAGTCCTAGTAGTCTCCATCAGATTGAAGAAGTGTGAGATTGGCAGAAAGGTAAAGGTACTTCATTCAGGTTTTGGTGGAAGGTACAAGATGGACCTATTTCTGTTTTGAAGCCGGGCTCACGGCATTTCAAGACACTTCGTTGGAAAGGAAATATTGAGTTAACTAGATAGGGTAGCAAATTTTGAAAACCGTGCCTTGCTGGAGGAGGATCGGTATTTATTGTCAAGCAACGGTTTGCAGAAGAGTTTATGGACCGAGGCTTCAATATATTTGGGTCATCCTATTAAAGAGTTATCAACTGCTATGATTGGAGGTAAAACTCAATCAATTGAATATTTGGTCTAATAATGTCACGTTGGATGAGGCTTCGATAAGGGAGCCTATTGACTCTCAGCAAGTGGAGAGTTTTGGACAGATCATAGAGGTATCACAGCAGGTGAAGAGTAATGCTACTTCACATTGGGTGGAGATTACTCCACATACTCCAGATCATTCTGTTTCGTTTAGGATTGCAGTTGAGGTGATACAGTTAGGGGATCAATTAGTTTTGGATACAGATGATGAGTTAGATTTTGATTCGAGTACAGCTGATAGATGTAGTTTGGATATGGCCATTGGTTCACCTCAGATGGAGGTGTTTGATATATTTCAGTTTGAAGCCTTTGGAAGAGCTATCGGTTGCAGATCCGTTGGTGAAGTTGGTGAAGAGTTACAAACTTTTCTATTTGATTAGGTCTTTTGGAGGCCATTAGGTGAACTACATTCGACTTGATTCCTTGGGCAAGAGGATACGAAGACAGTCTTTACGATGCAGCTGGTTTGGATTAGTTAATTTTGATGGGGGTGAGATTGTTTGGACTCTTGTTTGGATTCTCGACTTATTGTGGATTGAGTCCGTTGTCGTGAATTAACTTCTCAGCGTACTGGACACAACAAGTGGGACATTTGGATGCTTTGGTGTCGACTCAGTTCTGAAAAAACTTTACCGAGATGGAGAATTGTGATGTGGGAGGCAGAGTCACGTGGGGGACTACACCCACGCATCTACACAAGATCCAGCAGATCTTTTTGTGAGATATCCACTACACAAGATCGGATCCAGCGGATCTTTTGTGAGGCCACACCAATGACGTGTTTTTCCAGCCAGCCTATAAATACCTAGTTTAATCATTCCTAGGGTTTTGTGCAAGTACGAGTAGAGGGGGAAAATCAGCAGCTTTTGTTCTCTCTTTTTAGGCAGCGTGCAAAGGCAGAGGGATTTGTGCTAGGGTGGCATGCAAAGGGAAATCGCAGAGGAGAAATTTCTTGTCATTGTGTGCAGGCGTACCGCAGAGAGAAAAAGATTTTGGCGACTGACTTTTGAGAAGAAAAGCAGGAAGTTATTTGAGGGTTTAATTTGTGAGAGCTATGTAATCGTAAACACTATTTGTATTCCTTTTCTCTCTAATAGTAGATCTCTCCCCTCCTTACCCCGTGGACACAGACAACTTGCCGAACCATGTTAAAATTGATTATTTATGCCGTGATTTGTAATAGAGAGTTTAGGTTTCCTCGATAGGTTAGTCCTAGAACTAATGAGAGGAAGAGCTGATATCCCACTTTGTTGAGATATTTTACTTTCAGTTTTTGTTTCCTTTGTGAAACATGGTTTTAGTTAAGATCTACTCTCTTGTCGAGCACCAGAGGTACTGCTGAAATTTTCGATGTGCACAACACTTTCCCTATCACCATCGCATTAATAACAAGAGTGACTCATACTACCCGCGGCCGAGCATGTAAAATATCAGCTGAATAAGATGACTTCTTGGACTTAGTTAAATTTATACAACTGCCTTCCTAGATCTGCTATAAATAGGTGCATTGCCTACTACATAGAGGTACATAATCTTTTGCAATATAACACAGTCGTACTTTTCTCCTCCACCTAAGTTTAATACTAACTTGACCATCGGATGAACCCACGGATAACACAACTCTGATCCTCTTATGTACCGTTTGTATGTAGGACCAAATCCTCTGTCAATAATCAACCATTAGAGAAGATTGAGTAACCCTAAAACTCTTTATAATCCATATTAAATTCCTTGTTTGATGTCTAATATCAACATGAAATAGTACACAAAATACATTATCAAATTTTAAACGAATATTTGATAAACAAACGAATCGAATATACATCTAGTTAAATTCTATTTGTTAATGTTGATGTCCTGAGACTCAACAGCGAGATTAGCAGATAATCCAGAATCGACGACAAGGCTTAGTGTCGATATGTATGATGTGGGCTTCCTTATTCTCTCAAGCGATAGATCCCCTATCTAAGATGAGGAAGCTACAAAAATAGACATGTTAGAGGGTCGGAGTTGAGTTCTTTAGTGATTCCTTCGACGATTAAGTCAGTGTAGAGCTTGAGTAGGGAATCAATAAACTAAATAAATTTATAATATGAGATTAGTTGGTTAGAACTTACATACCTATGGGCCCAAAGGGGGCCTAGGATCACCCTCTATCAGTGGACGATGAGCCCATATCTGATCGAGCATGGGTAGACAGCCGGACCGACAGATAGCTTTACAAGTGTCGACTGTATATACGATGAGTTACCCTTGATTGGATAAGCAATGATTGAGGAGGTATGGAGGGTGATGAGTCATGGAGACTTGTGGTACTTACAATGATGAGAATAACAACTATTGGTGTGGAGTTCAAAGACGAGAGTGTAAAACCCTAAAATTTTAAATTTTTATTTTTATTTTATAATAAATAATAATAAATATGTTATATTATGATAAATGATATTTATCAATATTTGAGTATGCTAGGAATTGATTTGAGATCAATTCAATGTATATATGTGAATATAGAAGTGATATCATGCACACGTACACGGGCCTGAATCTGGGAAAAACCACCAGTTAAAAGTATATGCATTTTACATATAGATACAGTTGAAATTTGGAGAAATGTAAAAGAGCAAAGTTGTAGGTCTCTTCAAGAGCTTTCCAACAAATCTTAGATCACCTTATTCTGAGTTCGTATGAGAAAGTTACAGCCAAAATATCGTAGACTGACGGGATGTTTCCAGATTCTAATAGGTTTCGGGTTTGGGCTTTTTGAATCGGATTTGTTGCTATATAAAAACATGTTGGTGCACGAAAAAAGATCTATCTTCATCAGAATACCAAACCCTAGCAGCCCCTACCCTCCTCTCTAAAACCCTAGCTTTAAATCTTGTGTTTTTGGGAGAGTTCGTGAGGCGAACATCGAAGGAAATGTGAGATCTGTGGTGTTTGACGGTAAGCGGTCGTTTCATATCATCTTCAGAGGCTTGCACACGTCTTTAAGGCAAGATTATCTCCTACCCAAACCTTCCCAGTAATTAGTTGAAATTTTAACAAGTTAAAAAGGATTTATATTCAGAAAGATATAGTCTTTTTAGTAACGACCTGTCATGCAGAAAACTGCAACCCGTGTGATCAACTTCAACTGAAATCTGGTTTTTATTTTGAACTCCAAATTGAACAAAACTGGTGTCATATGAAAGATATGTGAATCTAGTTTTTAAAACAGAAAGAAAATCTTAAAAAGGATTTATATTGAGAAAGATATAGTCTTTTTAGTAACGATATGTCATGCAGAAAACTGCAACCCGTGTGATAAACTTCAACTGAAACCTGGTTTTGATTTTGAACATCAAATTGAATAAAACTGGTGTCATATGAAAGATATGTGAATCTAGTTTCTAAAACAGAAAGAAAATCTATAAAATGATTTGTATAGAGAAAGATATACTCTTTTTACCAACAACATATCCTGCAGGAAAACTGCTGCACATATATGATGATTAACTGGATATTTGAGATAACAAATTAATTCCAAATTCAACCAAACTAGTTCCATTTGAAAGATGTGTGAATCTAGTTTTCAAAACAGAAAACTATTTTTAAAAATAGTTTTCCTACCAAATGATATGCTTATTTTATTAACAGTAGCGCAGACCATTTCCTGGGCAGTTTGCCTCAGTTTCTTGTTCTCTGAAGTTTGTTTGCGTTGTTTTGAGATGTGTTTGCGGAGTTTGAGCCGCTCGATTGTTACACTTATAGTCATAAGTATGTTGTAATACGCATATGTGTATCCCAATGGGATTATGATCTGATTTGGTCTATTGACATATTGTGTTAGTTTTGTTGTGATAAACGGTAAACTAGAGTTGCATATATTTGTATGAATATCTTTGATGAACTACGGGAGGCTTGATCCCTTGAGAAAGAGGGTACGTAGGCAGCCAGATTGGTGCAGCCAAATTATTTGTTGGAATTATTTGTGTGAAAGTTGTGAAGTTTATATTTTCGCATATCGCTTAGATATTGGCATAGTTTGTTCAGTCCTCGTGTTGGACTATAATCCATTGAAGTCCTCGTGTTGGACTATAATCCATTAAAGTCCTCGTGTTGGACTATAATCCATTAAAGTCCTCGTGTTGGACTATAATCCATTTCAGTCCTCGTGTTGGACTATAATCCATTGAAGTCCTCGTGTTGGACTATAATTCATTAAAGTCCTCGTGTTGGACTATAATCCATTAAAGTCCTCGTGTTGGACTATAATCCATTTCAGTCCTCGTGTTGGATATTTACCTTTTAGTCTATGTGTTGGACATTTACTTTTCAGTCCATGTGTTGGACACTCACTTTTTCGTCCATGTGTTGGACGTTTACTTTCAGTCCATGTGTTGGACAACCACCTTTCAGTCTATGTGTTGGACATCCACTACTTTTGATTTTAGTCCATGTGTTGGACATCAATTTAGACCTTGATTTTGACATTTATACTGTATATGATGTACATGACATGTACATGAGTTGTGACATGAGATAGTATATGAGTTCGGAGTTTGGGTGTGCGATTCTTCCTATTATTATTATTGTTCCTGTTCTAGCTCTTGGGTTTGATATTTAAGGGTTTGCAACTTGAGATAACGAGGTATATACATGAGGGTTTCCTTGTTTGGATTATTTCGCTCGACGTACCTATGCTCGTGTTGTAAATTCCTAAATATTAAAGCCCTCTTTGTTAGGACTAATGATTTTGTATCTATTATATATTATCTGTATTTTCTGTATACAACGAGCCCTCTCCCTTGGGGTTGGTTGTGATGTTACCCGCTATAGAGCTTTGACGCTCGTTGTTTCCCCACTTTCAAGTAACGAGCCAGGTGCACGGAGAGCCGTAGGTTGATGGATTTGCTCTAGCAGTTATTCATAGATATTATTAGTATATGTTTGAACTCCACAATAAATTTTGTTTATGAACAATTGAGAGTTTATTCTAGTTTTTGTAAAGGCGAGGTTCCTAAATGTTATTTCTCCCTGTGTCGAGACATTTGTATTCAGCTCAGATATTGTTTCTTCTCAGAGATTTATTTACTCATATCAGTGATGACTATTTTTCTTCAGATCACCTATTGTTTATTACTGTTCCATTATATTTTCTTTTGCCTGTTTTGTACCTACACCTGTTGTTGATTCCACTAGATGGATACTTATTGTGATGGTGAAACGTATTATTGCACGGTGTAGTGCATGACAGGTTTGACATTCTTGATTTCACCTTGGACTGCAGCCTTGTGTGAACCCAGGGGCGTCACAGAGAGCCGCCTTTTGATCCGGCTACGCGAGTGGGACAATAAGTACTGCCTTTTTAGCCGACCTTGAAAGTTGTCGACCCAGCTCTGAGTGAATAAGGGTGGTTGATTCAATTGATTAGGCCGAGTGAAAGCTGGTTTCGACTCACCTTAGCTTGGGAAAGGTCAGATTCCCAGATGACCCGAGTCGCCCTAGCATGGGTGAGCTGGTTATGATTAATTAATGCTGACATGGGACACGTGTTGGCTTTGAGAGGAAGATCAACATTTAGGTTAATTAATGTCATAACAGTTAGTAAACTAGAGTACTAAAAAATATTTGTTTAGTAATAAACAACTATCGAATCAAATATGATCGAATAGTTATTCGAACAATTATCGAACCATTTGTTAATTATTTAGTTTATTTCCACCCCTACCCTCCAACTTTAACATTATCAGTCTCGAATAATGATTTCATTCATTCGAGTTAGTCGCAATTGTACAAGTTGTGTTATGGCTCTTGAACCATTAAAAAAACTCCTCGATTAAATGGATTTAGATGAGCAAACGTTTTTGAAAATTTTATCTAAATTTTCATAATTTTTTCTATATTAGGAACAAATATTTTATAGAGAAAAACATAAGATAAATTTTTGAACAAGAATTCTGAGCTCTGACCTTAGCCTATGCTGCTATGCATGAGGAAAAGCAAAATAAGAATCTCGTTAGGAAAGATAAGAGAGTGCCAGAAAAAGGTTAAGGATTTAGTGAAATAAAAAGTTGACAGGAGTTTCGTGAAAACGCCCCAAAACGTGGATTGCCCTATTTTTAAACTAAAATGCGGGTCACTCTTTCTCACTAAGAACCTCATATCATGAATCTTACTCTAGGATATCTGCATTGATTTTAGAAAATGATCATCCCTTTTGGTGCAGTGTAAAAAAATTAACATCCTATAATAAAGTATAAGAGTATAACTCAATTTTATTAATTGTTAGAGTTATTGAGATTTGATTTCAATTTGTGAACAGAATCAGATTTGAAATAATTTGAAGGTTAATCTCATGAAGAGAATGATTCTGGAGGCATGTTGCTAGAACAACTGATACAAAATATAAGGTATTAAAATATATACATATTTAATAAGCAAATAGCTCAAATATGATTGCTTATACTTGACCTGTTGATTATATAATTAGAGATTTTCTGTTATGGCATCAATTAACCTAGAGTCGACATGTGCCCCATGTCAGCATTAATTAATCATGCCAGCTCACCCTCGCTAGGGGCGACTTGCATAGCCTGGACACTCGACCCCTCCTGAGCAAGGCCGAGTCGAGACCAGCTCCTATTCGACCTCATCAATCGAGTCGACCACCCTCATTCACTCAGAACTAGATCGACATTTTACATGGCCGATTAGAGAGGCGATTCGACCTCGAACCGCGTAGTGACAACTGTCTATCCTCATCATTACGAGTGTCATGAGTCTCCATGACTCATCACTCCCCATACCTCTTCAATCTCCACCACATTTAATCAGGGATGACTCATCGCATATGCAGTCGACATGTGTCTTACACCACACCAGATCAGACATGATCAGAGCCTAGATGACTCGATCCGATCCTATGGCTGACTCTATAGGCCGACAACTTACGTGGCCGACTCAAGAGGCGGTAGCTATCGGCCTACACACCAGATCGATCCTATGAGCACCCCCACTCGGCTTGCTATATTACCTGACAACTTGCGTAACCGACTAAAAAGGCGATGCTTGTCGGCCTTCAGCTGGACGACTAGAGAGATGGTGTATCCTCGAATCACCCGTTGACAACCAGTCACCATCACATTAAATGCTCTGACAAAGTATCATGGCACTAGACACCTGGATGGCCATATTTACCGGCAGCCGACACTTGCCATCACAAGAGTAACTCATGCCACCCATAGCCAACACCTATCAGTTGTTTGTCCAGTTAACTACCTACCTAGACTCAGCCACAATTACATCTTTACCCCTATTAGCTAAGTATATATATGAGCTCATTATCTACTAGCAACTGGGGGGACTTTACAAGGGGAAGCCCCAGGGAGGCTATAGGTATGCAACTTCTGCATACCTAGAACTACTTTCAGTTTATTGGTATCTTCTCCACTCAAGCTTAAATTTTGACTTGTTCGTCGGAGGAACCACCGGAGAACCAACTCTGATTCTCTAACGAATGTAATTATGCAGTTCTCTTATATAGACAGGGGACCGATCTTTAAGAGAGATGAGGGTACCCACATCACAAACTCCTCGCTGCTAACTCGAGATTAGCTGCTAATATTATCCCTGTTTGATAGCTGACATCAACATTTTCTTTAATTACACACAAGTACTCACAAATAAAAAAATAATGTAAATATAATATTTTTGATAATCCAGCTTGAAATCGAACCCAAAACCGTGAGAGCCATATTAGAACTTCCCAACCAGATCACACATAGTGGATATCTACTCCTCTATACTTAAAAAGGAGAATCCAAAGAGTAAATGTTCACTATACAATAAAAAACTGTAGCATGAACAGTAACCACATCTGGCCATCTACACTAGAAGCTACCATTCATACTACAATAATTTACTGTAGTATAAACAGTAAGTCAAATCTGTTCCCCATACTTGAAGTTATTATTCATGCTACAGTGTTTTTACTGTATTATAAATAGTTAAGCAAATCAAATGTATTAAAACTTGAATTCTTCTTTTAAGTATAGAGGAGTAGATATGATTTCTAAATCAAATGTATTAAACTTTGGATTATTCTTTAAGTATAGAGGAGTAGATAAAATTTTTAATTTTAAGCATACAATAATTAAATCAAATGTATTAAAATTTAGAGCGAGACAAATTCAAAACGCAGTGCTTAAAAAAATAAGGGGCCGTGCTTTGCACGGGTGCACGCTTCGTGTAAATATAATTTGAAAGTTAACAATGACCTATTTACTAGCTATATGATAATTTTTTTTACCCATGAATTTTAAAGCCTTATGTCTATATACCTCCAAAATATATATTACTTTCAGATTTGCATCCTGTATTGGACAATTTATTCCCACATGCTCTTATATTTGACAATTTATTCCCACATGCTCTTATATTTCAGGTTTACATCCACGGCAAATCAACATATTTGCTAATTTGCCCCTATGAAATTTTGGGATTTCAGATGATAGCGGAATACAAATCCAATGTGCTTTGGGGGAAATCTGCATTTAAATAGGATTCGGTGACGCGCAGGGAAAAAGCCTCATTTTGTGGCTGGCTCCTCGTCCGTCTTTGGCGATCCGAAGAGGAATCGGGGGAGAAGCAAATCGAAGGAAAGTAATCGGCGACGATGATTAGCGTCCTCGCTCAGGTGCGCTCGCCATTCCCGTTTGTTTCTTTTCCTATTTCCGTTTCCTTATTTTCTATCCCCTTCTAAAATCACCTCTTAGGTTTTTGCCCCTAATTATTTCCATTGGTTTGGATGGGCGCTTTGTTTCATCCGAGGAGAAACATTTGGTATTTGAAAATTTTAATTTCGTTTACAGGAGCGTATTCTAGGCGCGACATTGGGAAGCGTGCTGGTCGGAGGAATTGTTTTCAACCAGCGCAGGGGGATTCACAGCACTATCTCCGAACAAAAACCCGTTCACATCTCTCGATACCAGGTTTTTTTTTTCCCCTTTCCAATTCATCCTTTGATATGCGATTTTATCTCCCGATATTAGAATTTCTATGCAATCAAGATAACTACTTTGGAGATATCTATGTTGGTTCTTACCTATGTGGGAAGTAGTAAATGGAGCTGGACCCTGCTTTGATGCCTGATCTAGCTTCAGATGAGAGCTATTCTCAATTTCTCATAGATTCTGTTTATGGGTATTAATTCCTTCTCTCATGCTTAGAATGACTATGGTTTATATAACCTTAGTTTGGTCAGTGAGTTTCCGAAGCTCATTAAACACTGTCATAAATTTGACTGTGAATGCCTTATTCTACATCTTTTAAACCGGTTTTCTTAAAAATAAAAAATCATCAAATATCCTATAATCTTTAGAGAAAGGATATGCCTTTAGCACAACAATGAACTGGGGCGAGGTGCTAAACAATAAGAAACGTGACAGTAAATGGAATGAAGCAATTCTTAGTCTTCCAACCAAATATAAGCACGGAGACCTTCTGTTGTATAAACTTCTAGACCAAGTTATTTGACGTAAATATTTTCCTGTCTTTTCCACTAGAACATACCTATAGTTAGAGCTGTTTGGCAGACATATAAGTTCTGGTATGGTACAATTTTGTTCTGTAAGAATAACCTTACCTATAGGTTTTTGACACTTTGTACAAAATTATTTCACTCTTCTCCTCTTGGCCAAACAACGCCTAAAGTTGATTTATATTTAGGGTCAATGGAGAGCTAAAGAATTGTAGGTTTAGGAGTAATGAGTTAGGAATGCATTATGGATCAGAATATTGGGCAATGAGCAATTAAGAAACATGTGCAAAAAGTGAGCGTAGTATAAATGGGAATGCTAAATTGACGAGTTGATATACATCATATACTACTCTTAAGATATAAGATAAGGAACGAATATATTCACATGATGCTAGAGGTTGCTCCTATTGAGGTTAAACATTTGAGGTGGTTTTGTCATATGCAGAGGAGGCCAGGGAAAAGTGATAAGATCATAGTTAATAGAGAAAGAAAGCCTAGAGATAGGCCTCAAGGAACTTGGTCAGGAGCGATTAGAATGGCATGATAATGAATTAATGATTAACTAAGTAGATAAGATATCACTCAATAGAACTGAGTGGAGGAGTAAGATTCATGTGCCCGACCCCAAAATTTTGTAATTAAAATCTTTGTTCTTGTTGGTTTAGGATTTGGGAAGTAGTAAGGTTGTTCTTCTTTAAAACCGGTACCTTAGAGGTTCTATTTTCAATAGTTGTGTTTATAAAATTGATTATGAAATTAAATATTATCGGAAATGTTCTAGAAGGTATAGTTGAATAAGTAGATGCTTTATGGGTTTAATGGGAGGGTTATTTTTTTGGGGGAAAATAATTCTATCTTACTGTCAATAGTACTAATAAGATAAGTACATCAAAACCAACATGCTATAAAGTTGCAGATATCAAAATAAAATAAATAGGATTTAACATATGTACTTACCAGTAGAGAGAGTAGAGAAAAGGGTGAGGGAAGCAAGGGAAAAGTAGGAAAACAAGGATATAAGCTATAATATTGCATGAAAGAACTTCTCTTGGTTCATTGTAAAGTTGATTCTTTTAAATGTACTCTTGCTCTTTGTTGCTGACGCTCTATGTGATAATATCTATGTACCCGTGAATGGATCTGATATTTTTTTGGGTGTTTGATAATAATTAATAGAGGAGCCTTGGCCCTATTTGGATGGGGGTGAATGGAAGAGGGGGGAATAGAAGCAGAAGGGTTCACCCCGCTTGGAAGATTTTTTTAAAAGGAGGTAGAAGGGAAGGGAGATGGCCAAACTCACCTCACTTAACCTCCAATCTATATGTGGTTCCTCCCCAAAATGGAGTGTAATGGAGATGATTTTTTTTTAAACCATCACGATATGAATCCAAGGGCTAAAAATGATTCCCCTCCATTCCCCTTATTAAACTCCCAAACATGATATTATATTTTCTTTCCCACTTTTTTTTCTTCCCCTCCCTTATTTTCTCGTCCCTTCTTTTCCCTTTCCCTCTATTATTAAACTTTCAACCATAGTAGGAGTTAACTGGAACTTTAAGCTCAAATTTCTTCTTCTTAATAAGATATTGAAGGAGTATAAATCAGTAATCTGTGCGACCACTTTTTTCAAATATTTATATTTCACTTCACATGATGGATGAATATTCAGGATAAGTTCTAAGGCCCTCGTCAATATCCAGATTGCCTATGTCTGTAACGTGTTACACATTTCTCTTGGAATTGCGCAATTCAAAAGAGTTGCCTTTGCTCTAACCTGTCCATAAGAAAGTCAACGTGGAATCGTCATTTCTTAAGCTAACAGACTATGCACTCTCCCCTCTACCCATACTCCAAAACAATTAAATAATATATAAACCCAGCCTCAACCCTCTTCCCCCCGCTACATCTGTGCGCATGAAGAAAAAAGAAATGGGGACATCTCTATTCCTTTACCTGACAGTTTTCATGACCACATACTAACTGTGATTTTGTCTCACTTAGTTAATAAATATTGTGGAAGGACGTAGTAATTGTTAGTACCTACAAAAGGAAACACCAACATTAATTAGTTTCATATCATGACAGATAGTAGTCTATTTGAGAGAAAACAAATCTTAAGTACAAAACCATTTTTTCTAAGACCTTGCATTAATCCTGGTATCAATGTAGTAACTGTACCCCCTATTGGCCTCTTATCCCACACGGAGTGCAGTGAATTTTGAGGTTATGTTTCTTTTTCTTTATTTAGGATACATGAAAAAGCAAGCTTATTACGTTAAATAAATGAGATGTGG
Source organism: Asparagus kiusianus (assembly GCA_022839385.1). Classification (NCBI taxonomy): domain Eukaryota; kingdom Viridiplantae; phylum Streptophyta; class Magnoliopsida; order Asparagales; family Asparagaceae; genus Asparagus; species Asparagus kiusianus. The sequence goes on from BQKN01063020.1 coordinate 57,798, forward strand.
CATATCTGGCTGTGTAAAAATTTTCTTTTAGTAAAGGGTAATGTCATCTTTGATGTAGGCTGCAATCATGTTTCTCCAAAAGATGAGCTGACATGATGAAAACTAACTTACAATAGTGGGTCAGCTAGAATGGGCTATCTATCTAATTCACATTATCTGTCAAATTTATGGGAACATTCATCTGAACTATAGTAACATACATTAGTGGAAAATGCCAATCACCAGAAAATTTTTATTGCTGGGGAAGAGTAATATAATATTGCAATGAAATTTTATTGAAGGCCCTGCAGGACTGTCGACATGTCATGGTAAACTTGGTTATACACAAGGCAAACAGTGAGTAACCAGTCCCAACAGATATGCCCCTTTCTGTTTAATCTAAAGGAAATCATCTTGAAGAGTATGTAACAAGTTAAATGAAAAATCATTTGCCCATGAAAATCTTGAAATGACAAACCTTCGGCACAGGTCATTGAACACTGAAAATCTTACTAATATAAGTTTGTCTTTAGGAAGTTTGAGACTTTCAAGAAAGAAGATCCTGTATGATTAAAGTGAAGTGACCAATGTATGCCCTACGAAGCTGTAACTGCATGTACAATGCCAAATTAGAAATTATAAGTTAGGTTGCTACACCATATGGAAGAACTATCATGTTTTTTTGAGGCCTTGAGGAAACAGCTTGTGTAATTTGTATTCTGCTCTTAACACTTTGCTGGTGGAAAAATCATCCTTTAGGCATTGATGTATCCCATTTCTTACTCTTTTGACATTATTCCTTGCAGAGAGAGTACCGTCTTCCTTTATGCTTTTCCTATAGATAAACCAACACAAATTGACAGTTGCAAACAATCCATTCAATGGCTTCCAGTGCTTGGAATCCTACTAAATCATAGTTATTTGACCGCAGGAGAACTGAAAGATACAACTAAAGCATGTCAATGCTTGATACCAAGATAACAGTGTATAATTATCACTGACCAAGGTTACGGTGGATGTTTCAAATGGAAATGTATTTAAAATAAAAAGTAAAGAACGCCAGTCTAGCAGTTGCATCTAGCAAGAGTAAGCTAGATGTGAAGACAAGTACTGATTCATGTTTGAAACTGTTGTGACACATAGACTTGAATTCAACATTAGGTAACCAAGCTAGCATCATCCTTATACCATTACTTTTCTCCAGCATTTTGGATCCCAAGGACCATGTAGTTTGGCCCAGCCCAAGTGAGATGACAATGAAAAATAAAATGGGCATGTTACTTCCCACACTTGATGTTCCATGTGGCTTTAACAATACCAGTTCCGTAACTTCTGTCTAAATCTGATTGCTGAATATTTCATCTGGATTGCCTAGCGGTCGTCCCTTGTAACTCTGACCTCTCTCTTCTCCATCCACGCTTCATAATGTTGAAAGGAGGATTGCATAGCTAATTTTTACTTGTTAGGCATAGGGCAGTCATTGGTGTTCAAGGTCTATCTGTTGGTTGTATAACAAATTGTTTGAAGCATAGTTGGCTGCAGATTCTGTAGTGATGATAATTTAAAACCTATTAGTCAGCGCAATTGCCGGTTGTAGAATACTACTTAGGATAACGTTTTAAGTGTAAAATATGTTATCAACATCTAATTGCTAATTGAAACATACTGAAATAGAATCACTTACAGTCAGTAAACCATATGGCCGTTTGGAAAAACTGCAGTGAAGTTGAATTTTTGCCACTATGTCTATATACTCTATACGAAATAAAAGAATGATATATGCTCAAATAGGAGCTAAAATTGAAATATGCCAGTGGAATTTGTGTATACAAAAAGAAATTTACCCTTGTTAACTAGTGGAATTTGTGTATCTTTTGTCACTTCATTGTTTGATATAGAATAATATATTGCAGTAGGATATGCAGGTTCATGTCTATATGGTCTTCTTATCTCTGTTCGGACTGAACTCTGAATAACTATAGCTCCTGTAATTAGTTGTAACATGTCTAGGTTTTGTCAGTGATGTTCTACTTTTATGTGTTTCTTCTCACTTTACTGGTTAACATGAGTCGTACCCATGCATTTCTGGTTTATTCCCTCTACTTTAAAATTATATAAAAAAAATCTAATTTAGTTGCTTTGTGACAATCTAAGCCATCTCTGAAACTCCGTGAAATGACAATACTATCCACTGGATTCCTTCTTCCCCTTATCTTATTGGGGAAGACGTATGGGTGCTTGTTTGGGTTATTTGACATTGTTTGTTCTATATTGGAGAGCCTTGTTTTATCAGCCCTAACATGTTATAAAAATCTTGAGAAAATCTGAATTTCTTTGTGGACGTCCCTAAAGAATTTTGAGCGTTCTAACTTCCTTAAATGCTGCATCTCCTAAGGTTGTCAATTATGGACTTCTCTGCCATTTTTATCCACCTAGCTTCTGGTCATTGTTTTCTTCTAACCGTCATAATTCATATTACAGGGCACTAGATTATAATTATATTACATGTTAATAGCATAAAGTTAATGAGAACTTTTAAAATTTTGATGAAATTGTGATTTCGTAAAGGGCATGTGTTAAGAAAGATCCAATCCATACGGTTACTTTTGACAATATTCAGGTTCTTATACCTGTTGTTGCTCAAGAAGTAAATCCGAAACCTTAAGATGATAATGTTGAACAACTCCCTGTTCCAGAAGAACAAACTCAACAACCTCAAGAACCAGTGCCATTAAGGAGATCCATGAGAGAAAGGAGAAATATAATATAATCATCCTGAATAGTATTTCTCCTTTCTCTTATGGATCTCCTTAATGACACTGGTTCTTGAGGTTGTTGAGTTTGTTCTTCTGGAACAGGGAGTTGTTCAACATTATCATCTTAAGGTTTCAGATTTACTTCTTCAGCAACAACAGGTATAAGAACCTGAATATTGTCAAAAGTAATTGTATGGATTTGATCTGAAGCCAATTCCTCCTCAAAAGCAATATCTCTGACCTTATTTCTCTCCCAAACTCAATATCCTTAAAGAATATTCCTTAGTGTGGGATCATAGAACTTATAGCCCCTAGAGCGTTCAGAGTACCCAAGAAAGTAGCTGCTAATTGTTTTGGAGTCCAATTTGTTTTCATTTGGCCTATAAGGCCTTACTTCAGCTGGACATCCCCAAATATGTAAATGCTTTAAACTGGGTTTTCGATCAGTCCAAAGCTCATAAGGTGTTTTAGCAATCGCTTTACTTGTTACTCTGTTCAGAATTTAACCTGCTGTCTTTAGTGCTTCTCTTCAGAGTGACTCTGGTAAAGAAGAATGAGCAATCATACTTCTTACCATATCCTTAAGAGTCTGTTTTGTTTTTTAGCTACACCATTCATGCTAGGTGAACCTGACATGGTGTACTATGGGACGATACCGCATTCCTCTAGGTATCTAGCAATGGTCCTGAACGTTGTTCACCTGAACCATCATATTTATCGTAGTACTCACTACCACGATCAGATCTAACGGTTTTAATTCTTTTGTTGAGTTGATTCATAACTTCAGATTTAAAGGCTTTGAATATGTCCAGAGACTCAGATTTTTCATGAATGAGATATGTGTAGGATCTGAAATAGATACACTAGAACACTAGGGGGTGAATATTATTCTTTTAAAATTTATGCAAAGTAGATTATAAATTATAAAGAAAAATGACAATCTCAGAAATTCACAAACACAAATACAAAGTTTTATACTGGTTCCACCAATCCGATGTACATCCAGTCCCCAAACAAATTCCACTTGAGAGTTTTCATTATGATTTTGAATAAACTTATAAAATCAAAAGCAAACCTGACCAATTTGCAAGACCATGCAAATTGCAACCCAATTGATAAGATAATGCCAATTGCCACATAATCTCTAAACCAAGAGATCAACCCTCTCAAACCCGAGAGAAATCCTTTTTGAAGCAAGAACACAATTGATCCTATAAGCCTTGAATGTGTATTGAAGTGCAGCAGTGGCTTATGATTCTTTTAACTCTCTGAATATTGCCTATACAATCTCTAAGAATGAGTGAAACCAAGGCAATATTAGAAACTCTCTTTTTCTAAACACTTAGCATGAAAATCTGGAAAACTAGAGAGTGAATATGCACAAATGTTTGATCTTATGTGTATGAATTGGTTGTGCAAATTTCTGAACTTATAATCTATTTATAGCCCTTGAAAAGATAAGTTTTCAACTCCTAAAAACGTACATAAAACGGCTATAAACAGTTACTTATTCAAAACCTGAAATCTGAAAAAACTGCATCTGTAGTCGACTACAAGTCATAGTAGTCGACTACACTGAGTCTAAACAGACTCTGTGAAGTTAGAAAATTGCTTAGTAGTCGACTACAAGGCATAGTAGTCGACTACACTGTAAACTCACAGATTCTGGAATTTTTTTCCAGTATTTTGACTGTAACTTTCTCATCCGATATCGGAATGAGATGATTTAAGATTTGTTGGAAAGCTCTTGAAGAGACCTATAACTTTGATCTTTTAAGTTTTTTCAGATTCTAATTTCTAAGGGGTATACATGACATGTTTTAAGACTCACTCATTATCTATAAACTTTAATGGCTAACATAGAGGATTTCTATTGTTAATCAACACACTAAGCATGTGTTAGTATGTTCTAACACTATGTGTGTGCATGTGTGTGAGTGATCAAGGCTTGTACAAATTTCTAAGTAAAGAAAATATAAAATTATATTTTGACAATAAAGTATATATTCTTTGCTTCATTTTGCCTTGAACTCATCTATGTCTTGAGTATCTTTTTGAATATAATTATTGATATAGCTCTGATACTGCAAAACAAATATTAACACATAATACACACAACATATAATATTTATTATTATCAAAATAAACTAATCTTGGGGTCAAGATTCCTAATAATATGTACCCATAACGTGAGTAATCGTCTATGAATGATATAAAATATTATTGATCATTCCAGGATGTTGTAGGGAATGACCCACAAATATCCGTATGTATCAATTCTAAGACATTTGAAGATCTGTTGGCACCTAATCTCTTAACTTTGGTCTGTTTTTCCTTGATACATTCAACACATACGTTAAAATCTGAAAAATCTAGGGAATCCAAAATATCATCAGACACAAGACACTCAACTCTACCTTTTGAGATATGACCCAAGCGTTTATGTCATAATGTCGTTGATTTTTTAATTTAATTTACGCTTAGTGCCACGCGATTCCGCATGCAAAGTTTCATTATAAGAAGCAATTGTATCAAGCAAATATAGGTTATCATAAGTACTCAAGTAACCAGTTCCTACAACATTTGAATTAAAAGATAAACTGAATTGATTGTTTCCAAATGAACAAGAATAACCTGATTTGTCCAATACAGAAACATAAATCAAATTCCGTCTAAAAGACGATACTACAAAAGTATCTTTTAAGTCCAAATAAGAATCAATTCCTAATAGCAACCTAAAATGTCCAATTGCTTCCACAACTACCGATTGACCGTCGCCCACAAAGATGTGCTTTTCAACATCACTTGGCTTTCGGTAGCTCAGGTAACCCTGTATAGAAACACTTATGTGAGTAGTAGCACCAGAGTTTAACCACCAAGTGTTTCTAGGTACTGAAGCTAAATTAACCTCAGAACAGACCAAAGTAAAGAACGTACCCTTATTAGCACGTCAGGCGTGATATTTGATACAATCCTTCTTTACGTGTCCAGGCTTGTTACAGAAAAAACAATCCTGATTATCCTTATGTTGTTTCTTCGGAACTGGACCCTTAGCAGCTTCATTATCATTCTTTCTTTTCTTACCCTTATCCTTAGAGGCATAGGTCAAATGAGCATTTTCAGTCTTATCTTGTTTCAACATGTCTTTTTCTTGCACACAGTATGAAATGAGCTAATTTAGAGTCCATTTCTCCTTTTGGCAGTTATAACTGACCTTAAACTGATTGAATTGTGCAGGAAGAGACAACAGAATCAGATGCATCAATAACTCATCACAACGATCGAGTTTAAGTGTCTTAAGCTTTGAAACAATATGAGATATTTTCATAATGTACTCCCTGATATTTCCTTTGTCCTTATACTTTATTGAAATCAAACGAGCTAAAAGCGTCCTTGTTTCTACCTTATCGTTTTTCGCAAAACGTTTCTCAATTTCGACAATAAAATCTTTAGCCTTAGTACTCCATTCGGATTCTATATACCCTTGAAGGCTTTTGGAATACCGCGCTTAATGATCATAAGACTCATGCTATTTGAATGCTCCCACTTCTCATACTCATTCTTTGCATCAGGAGTGCTTTCCGTAGTGAGAAGTTGGGGTTGTTCAGTCCTTAATGTAAGGCCTAGATCCATGCAGCCAAGAACAATCAAAATGTTCTCTTTTCAAACTTTGAAATTTGTCCCATTTAGCATGAGAATTGAGTTGATGTTAGCAGAAATTATTACAGTAGATGCATTAGCTGAAATAAAACAAAAAATACTCACATTAATAACCATAATTAGTAATCAATAAGATTCAAATAATGATATATCCCATATCAAGATATCTGGCACAATATTAATATCAAGTCTTTGGACAGTAATATTAACTTGTAATTGATACATTGTTACAATGATCAAACATTGACAATAACTCATGTCAAATAATAAAACTATCTTTGGATCGATTCATTATTCACATGTAAACCTTATAATTGTCACACGTTTATCATCGCAGATGTGTATGCAGTTTAAATAAATATTAACCTTCCTTTGGGCCGATTAAATATTTACACGAAAACATACACATAAACATCTGACATCCTTCATGAACAATCTACACAAGAGAGGTTACTTTGATAACATCTTGTTTTAATTAATCATTGGAATGAGAGACAACTTAATATCTTAGTGTCATATTATTTGAATTAAATAATTGATTAACTACCAAAATTAATTCAAATTAAACAACTTAATTTGAATTAACAGAATTTTTCATAGCTTAATTAGGGCCCATAACTTAATTTAATAAATTAAGTATACCAAAGTGGACCCATAATTTAATATGAAAAGCCGAGGATTAACCATAGTGAACACGAAGTTCGCTTGACTTCGAACGCGAGGTTCGTCTGTATTGAGTACGAGACTCACCTAAGAACGAACGCAAGGTTCGTCTGAAAATGAACATGATGTTCAACTTGAGAACAAATGCAAGGTTCGTTTTGAAAATGAAAGTGAGGTTCGACTTGAGAACGAACGCAGTGTTCGTTTGAAAATGAACGCGATGTTCGACCTGAGGGTGAACGCGATGTTCAACTTGAATCGAGCGCGAGGCTCGCCTGAGAACGAACGCGAGGTTCGACTTGAGAACGAACGCAATGTTTGTTTGAAGATTAACGCGAATTTCAACTTGAGAATGAACACAATGTTCAACTTGAGAATGAACGCAATGTTCAACTTGGATCGAGCGCGAGGCTCGCCTGAGAACGAATGCGAGGTTCGTTTGAATCGAGCACGAGGCTCACCTTAGAACGAACGCGAAGTTCATTTGAATTAAGCGCGAGGCTCATCTTAGAACGAACACGAAGTTCGTTTGAAGCTTTCAAGCCTCGCCAAAAAATTGAGGTAACCACCTCCTTAATTCCCGCACATTTTCACGCACGAGCGCTTGAGGGTTTAATCTGAAACCGCCGCCGCTGAATCAACTCCGACGAGGAGTTTTGGTGATTGACGACAGATCAAAAAACCCAAAAAAGAGATAATTATTTTCTGTCGATTTTTGAACTCAAATCATTTAGATCCGAACCTCAAAAAATTGAATCAAACACAAAAGAAATGAACTTTAGAGTTCATAATTGCTACAGATCAAAAAATCGAAAGAAAAAACCAAACAAAAAAGGGAAATTTTACTGTTCATCCAAAAAAATAAAAACATTACTGTTCATCCGAATAAATCAAAAAATGTTACTGTTTATCCATGAACAGATCTGAATAAAACACAAATTAAGATCAAATAACCCTAATTTTAATTTTAATCTCTTAGAACAAATCAATGGTGGCTCTGATACCACTTGTTAGATCTAATATTTGAGATCTAAACCATAAAACCATGATTAATTCAAAGAGATTAACAAGAATCAAAAGATGCGGAAACATATACCAGAATCCATTGAGGAAAACCTGATTAGGGTTTTGATGATTTTCTAATATTAGGGTTTCTCCCTTTTGGATCTCTTTAGATGGGGATAAGAGAATGAGAGTGGCTAACCCTTGATTAGGGATCATAACCCCATATATAGGTATTGTACATTTGTAATTTGGTCCATAATCAAATTACAATTATAACATGGTATCTGCACATATAATCCCATGATTTATTTAAATACCCATTAACCCAAATTAATTGATCACTTTAGTGGGTTATCCTGAAGGATAGCAATACACACGGATTAATCATATGTGCCTACAAATATATTTAATTAGATTTAAATCCAACACTCCAACCTTTGTTACCTTTTCTCACTCCACTATTTCCAATGACATCTCTTTTAAAGTTGTTGGGGGTTTAGTGTATTTGCCCAAAAGATATTGGGGGTTCTCTGCAAAAGTTATTGGAGGTTCAGTGTGATTTTGAAGGTTATTGGGGTTTAGTGCAAAATGTTGAAAGTTGTTGGGTGTTTAGTATAATTTATCCTTTTCTTTTCTTTTTTCCCCTCTTAAGACGTCTCTCTTTTAATGAAACAACCTTTAGAGTATATGAGATTCTTTTCATAATTCTATATGTAGGGCATTACCTAAACCAGCTTTCCAAGTTTGGAGTTATATATAACAGTTCATGTTATTTAGGCTGACAATATTTCTAATGTCTTGCAGCCAAAAGAAACTCTTTTTGGGAAAAACTTCAGTTCTAATTTTGCAAATGTATGGAACAAAACAGTTGATGGAACACTGGGGAATCTGGTTGCATATCTGAGTTCGCGCAGGTGGTAGGCAATTCGTTACTTTTACCGAAGTACCCGAGCAGAAGAGCCATCTATCAGTATATGCTCTAGACAAATTATTATCTTTCTTTTCTTGGTATGGTATTGTGACCACACTGAAAAATTCATCAAACAACATGTCAATTTGAATTATGAGTTACTTTTTCATAGTGTTTGATTCCTGGAAGGAATAAAAACATAGTTTCAATCCATTCCTTAAGCAGCTGCCATCTTATGTGTTTGTTTATGGCTTCGGAGAGTTATCTTTAGTATTCGAGACTCTGGACGAAGTTTTCTTGTTGTTTTACATACAGATATGCCCTGTTTGGATGGAGGGTAGAGAGGGGGAGGGGAAGAGAAATGCGGCTTTCACATTGTTTGGGAGTTTTTTTAAGGAGGGTAGAGAGGAGGAAGGAAGGGGAAAGGAGGGTAAAATTGCTTGGTTTTCTTTCCCCCCCGATTTGGACGGTAGAGGAGGGTAAAGGAGGGTAAGGGGTGTAATGACATTCTTACCCCTATCAAAACAAATAAAAGAGCTGATGTGTTATTAGTATAAAGTCATTTATGTAAATTTATATATATTTACTTCCTTTCATCTTCATTCACCTTACTCAACTCCCAAACAACATATTGCAATTCTCTTCCCTTCCCTTCCATTCCCTTCCCTTCCCGTTGTTTACCTTTCCGTCCCTTCCCTTAGTAAACTCCCAAACACACCAATAAATTTCCTACGAGGGACAAAGGGGACTGTTGCAACTGTTTAGCGTCGTATCACATAACAATGCATTCCTCCAGTAGACCATAAAGATGCTCGGGTCACTTCTGTTCAGTTTAACTGCCTTTCTATTCCTATCTATTGTTCTCAGTCCTTCGTCGAACTCGAGCAAATTTTGAGATTTCATTAGTCTTTTGCTCTCTCAATATTCTGTAGCTGCCTTTGTAAGTGCACGGGAACTACTTTCCAGAAATTCTATTTCACTGAAGAAACCCAGGTGTCCAGGATCTAGCTGCTACTTGTTTGCAAAGAATTGGAGCTGCAGATAGGTTTTCCATTTATAATTTTTATAATAACTAGCGCAGAGGGAAATTCCAAAAAAAAAGAGCTGATTTTCGCATCACATGGGAGTGCATTAAGTGAAGGAAAAAAAAAAATAAAATAAAATAAAAGAATTTCTTTTTCATAACAGACATAATCTGTCGATGTGAATCCTCTTTACTGAAATATTTAATCGTATTGCATGTTCACTATACGTTGCCTACGTATTCACAGAGAAGGTGGTAATAAATCCTAGTTTGTAGTAGGATGAAGCTGTTCTTCAATGTGCATATCCGTCTAACATTAAACAACATCGTTTTTATTTTTATTTTTATTTTTTATTTTTATTTTTATTTTTGGGTCTGGCCTTTGAGCCTTACAAGTGAAAATAATGAAAATCTAATAACTAAAACGACGAATCAAAGTTTAACCACCTCAAAACTATTAACTATGAAGGAATTACCGGCTCCATGGGCATCTGATTCTGATCAAACTGACTGCGCTAATCCTCTGAGAATAATGGCTAAACAACTCAAAGGGACGAAGGTAAAGTTTTTTTTCACGTCCATACCTACTACACATGAGTGAGGGTAAAAATAAAATCAGTAGAAAAGGTGAAGGAAAAAAGTGTAGCCAGCGTGCGGGTCTTTTTAATATAGTTTTTGGGGTCAGCTATTCATTAGCATTGATTAAATTAGGCATGCGCTTCCCATTGCAACCGTAATGATAATGTACGTGACCACGCGTCCACAATGGAGGAGGACCACCGGAGGAGGGAGGAGAGGCGGGCGGGCTGGCGGGCAGTGACCACTGATCTATTTGTATAGATATTGCGTTTGCTTGCATGCGGTCCTAAGAAGCTAGCTTAGTAAACACTAAACAGAGCCGAAAGTAAAACTTTTATGAATATAGGCCATCGACATGTAGGAAACTTTTATGAATATAGGCCATCGACATGTAGGGGTAGAGATGCAAATTAAAAGAATCTTATGTAGCATGTGCTATGTGCATATGTGCTAATCAATCATGGATACATACATGAATGCAAATGTGAACACGGTTAAGCAAGAAAAAAACACAATCAATATCAATCAAAATCGAATAGATATACACATGTATAATAAGAGCAAAATATATGCAAGCAGATAAACGATTTAATGGAGACAAATAAAAATTGGGGAAAATATGATAATCATGTGACCAAGAAGTTGTTTAAATAAAAAAATTTCTCAAATCAGAGTGCATCATTGTCTTCAACATATATTAAAAAACACAGAGGTTAGATCTCTGAATCCTAAATTTATCCTAGGTCCACCGTCGACACGTATCTCGATCTAGATATCACGACGCGCATCCACATATTTGGTTGTATTCGTCTGTATATCCTGCAAAAGGTTTAGAAATATGCCCGCATGAATACCATCGGATATAGATACTTAATGCTCCTATTTGCGTACGTAATATCCACATCCTTTTGCGCAATCGATTTGCACTGATTTGGATGGCCAACATTGCTGGTTAACTCACGCACACAGTTAAGGAGTCATTGATGAACCATGCAGCTCCTCCTCAAGCCTATGCACATGCTCGGCTTGTCAGAGTTGTAACGACTGTACCAAAACATCTGATAAGTTCTCATTACGGGCCTTATATATTCTAATTTATTCAAAAAAGACGTATTAATCCAGACGAATCAAGTATTCTAGAGCCATATATATACAGAAGAAACACTTAAATATATTGTCGGGTAAGCTAATTAACGGTTACAATGACTTCCAATTTAAATGGATATATAGACACATCATACGCTACCCAATTTTTAATTACTCATGCATGGCATTATACTAACCTACCCAATCACTTATGACATCATGCTAACCTCTTTCATCGGCTTTCAAAAAACGTTAATTAGCTAGCTTCCCTTTATTAGCCTCCTCGACGCAACACCCTAAAAAGGATATTCCTTTACAATTTATTTATTTTTATCACGCACGGGACATGCATATAACTTTAAATAAATAAATAAATTAATAAAGGGTTGCGGTGGGAGGGGCGGTAGAAAACTGATATGATCATGGGAAAAGAGTGAAGCATTTTGAGCGCGCGGCACTGCCTCGGAGGGGGCAGTAACATCATTGTGTTCCCCTCTCCCGACCGGCTTTGATTCCATCCACAATTCTACGCCAAGCAATCGTGATCACTTTAATTTCCTTTCTCATATCAAAATTTTAATTATATAAACTCCCCTTATCTCTTCGGAACTCCAGCAGCAGTGAAAATCACCGGACCGATCGACCGACCGAGGAGAAGCACTAAAATAAAATGGCCCCTGCATTTTCTCTCGCGCTTTCCTTGCTCTCCCCCCTCTTACTCCTGACAGCCGTCGAGGCCCAGCAGTCGCGAGCACCTCACGGCCTGGAATACGAGAGCCCAATGTCGCTCTCTCCTTCGGCCTTCGACTTTTTTCACCCGTCCCGTAATCATCACGCCGGTGCACCGTGCACAGGCTCCCAATGTGCGCATCAGCTGGCCGCTCTATCTGCGTCTTCCAAGGCGGGAGCCGACCCCGAGCAGGGCAGTTCATGGCCGGCCCCAGGGAGAAACCGAGGGGTGAGGGCCGGGAACGTGGCCGCGATAGTGACGGGACTTGCGTTCGTGGTGCTTGCGGCTGTGGGTGCGTCCTACGTTGTGGCCAGGCGCCGGGCAAACCGTCGCAAGGACGGCAGCATCATCAAAACCTGATGGCGTTTGACCTTCTTTTTTTTTGGGTCGTACTAATTAATCTTACTAGTCCTCCCTCCACGTAGTTCGGCGGAGGCTGTCTCCTCCACTATACTTAATAAGCGCTATCATATTTTATGTGGGACTTTTTGTACGTGCGTATACGTATTGGAACCAGTCGGGTTAAAGGTGTCAGGCTATATTTTTCAGTGTATCGGATTTGGAAAGTACAACTCAGTAGAGAGTTCGACGTGCTGTGTGTGTAAGTGTAACCTATTAATTGGAGTGAGCTTTTCTTCCTTCAAGTTACCTCCCTCCCCTCTGTCCTCTGATATTATTGACATTAATTAATTACGACGAGGAGGTGATTGGGGATAAAATTAATTGTTCCTTTTTTAGCTGACCTGCTTGCGATCTGTCCACGAGCGCTTGACTATGACAAGCGCGGACGAAGGTGTAATCGGGACCTATTATTTTGTCTTGTGTACTATTTCGCATATCGATCGACAAGTGACAACCATCATTATTTATCCAAGAAAGAAAGGAAAGGAAAGGAAAAAAAAAAAAAAAAAAGAACTATCTTCGGATGTTGACGCATATATAAGTTGTACGTATTTTTACACTCTTTTAGATTAGATAGAAGGCGTGTTTGCTTGGGCCTTTTTTGGGTATTGACCGTAAATAGCGCGAGTCTGATTCGCTTCGTGACAGATTCGATGCAGATCTGGCTGCAAAATAAAGCATCCCCTTTTCTTCTCTCAGATTCCTCTTTTTCAATTCAACTCTTTGGAAAAAAGGAAAAAAAAGATTGCTTAGAAATGCATCTGTGGCCATCCCAACGAATTAGGGACTCCTTTAAGGAATCGCATCTCTCGAAGATGGAGTGGAATCTCAGTCGAATGAAGCAATCCCGAGCTTCCTCCTCTTCCTACGCCGCCGCCGATCAAAATCTAAAGCTCCCGCTTCTTTCTTCTTCCGATTCACGAAAAGACAGCGATGACCCCAATAAGAAGGCGGCGGCGGCGGCGGCGGTGGAGAATTCGGGCCTCCTCCCTTCGACGAAGATCACAGCGCTTCTGGATCTCTCACAAGACCTAGTTCTCATTCTCACGTGCTGCGTCTGCTGCCTCTGCTTTGGAGGTAACCTCACCCCCTCTTTGGCCCTCTATTCCACCCTCTTTAGATTGTAATTCTCAATTTTGATTTTTGTCTGCACCAGTTGCTGCAATACGCGTGTTGACTTGAGCAAGTAAATAATTGCTACCCCATGTTGGACCAAATGCTCGACTGTTTTATAGAAATTGTGTTGTGTTTTCAATGACTGGGTATAACGAGAATCGGTGGATAATGGTAGTTTTATTAAGTATCGGGGCTAATGGACTTCCATGTCAAGGCATTGATTTTCATAATTCCATTGCATTGAAATTGATTTACATCATTTAAAATGTCAACAACAACAAAACCAAGTATTTTATTTATTTCGCCCTAATGCATCAATTAGGTACAAAATGGACGTCAAAGAAAGATATTTTGTCTTGATTTCTAAACTTTATAATATAGAAATTTTCAATCCAAAGATTTTATTCTGATCTGAACACTTGAGAACAGTTACTGTTTGTCTCAAATATTCACATCATTAATTCAACTCACTGTATAGATTGTTCATTTTCCAACTTTTGATGAATGAGCACAAGAAGTTCAAAAATGTTGGCTTCCAATTTCGACACATTTAAATGATGTGGATTAATTTTTAGAAAGTGATCTTCAAATGAATTGCCAAATATTGAATTAAAGTAACCAAGTTTATCCATACAGAAAGTTGATCCATACTCATGTGTTGCGTGTGTGCGCTCACACACATAACACGTGTATGCAAATAGAGTTGGTTGGTCTGTGTGTACACTGTGTATTATATAGGTTGGACAATAAACTTCTCATAAATTTAAAAAATCAAAATTAATTTCTACCTCCAGAGTCACTAATGACCAATTGTTACTTTATTCCCTTTCTACAATTTCACTTTAAAATTTTGACGGGGTCATATCCTCGTGGAGAGGAGATGATAGAAGAGTGGTAAAACTTCTTTCCTATAATAATGGAAAGTTTGTTATCCACCCCTCCCTCCCTCCCACTCTCCCCCTTCTCTCTGTGCGCGCGCGTGCTCGTGCGTGTGAGTAGCAGTGTGTCATTATAAGGATGAGAGCAACATGTTGTATTGTTTTTTTTATAGTTGGGCGATAGTGAGATATGAGGTTGAGTTGCAAAAGAGGGTGAGTAGTCGAATTCTTGTGTTAGAGCCCTGTTGATGTAGGTCAATCTTGACGCAACATACGAGGTAAATTTCCAAGATCTTCTTTATTATTCGATCTTGTGTTTCTTGAGGTAGTTGATCTTTGGGAAAATTAATCAGGAGTCTCACTTTTAAGAATCCAATTAACGAACACCTCAATTTTTTTGGGCTAACTAAAAAAGCCTTTGGCCCAAGAAACCTTTCAAAGGATCCCTTGACTCATGTGACTTTTTTGAGTGTTTCATAACTGCCATCTCCTTCAATTTCTTCCCTCCTCTTTTCCCTCCTTTTTCCTTATCATTTCTCCATGAGCCCATGAACCTTTCTCATCTCTCTCATCTTATTTCATCTTCAACCTCTCTCATCTCTCTCCTCTCCTCTCATATTCAACATCTCTCATCTCTCTCCTCTCATCTTATTTCATCTTCAACCTCTCTCATCTCTCTCCTCTCCTCTC
>BQKN01063020.1:73285-85397 GCA_022839385.1 Asparagus kiusianus
TCATCTTATTTCATCTTCAACCTCTCTCATCTCTCTCCTCTCCTCTCTTCTTCAACCTCCCTCTTTTCCCCACTTTTTTTGCTCCTTTCATATTAACCATGAATCCATGAACCTCTCTCCCCTCCCTTCTCTATCATCTTCTCTACTTTTTCATTATTTTCTTTTCTCTCCCTCTTTTATTTTATTCCTCTCATTTCTTCCATGAACCCATAAATCTTTCTCATCTTCAAGCTTTTCTTTTCTTCTTTCTAGCCTTCTCCCATCCTACTCCACCATCGTCTTTTTCCTATTGTTGCTTCTCTTTCAATGCCGTCGCCTCTCTTCCACTGCCTCCCTTAATCCTCCTCCATGTACTCCCTCTCTTTCCTCTTATCCTTGATCTACCATTCTCTTCTTTTGTGACCTCTTCTCCTCCTTGTCCACCCCTCCTCCTCTCTTGTCTCTCCTTTCTCTTCTTCAACATCTATCCACCATCTCCTTTGTCCCCTATTTTTTCTTAATCACTTCCCTCTTCCCCGACCCTCTTCCTTCTTCGTTGTCTATGTCGGATAGTATTCTTGAAGTTTCTGTTTGTTTATAAATTGAAATTTTGAGGGGACTTTTGAGGCGACTTTTCACTGAGTTATTCTTTATCAAATTGAAGAGTCTTTTGTGTTTAATGTCTTGAGTGTATTATAATCTTTTGAATGGTATAAATATTTATGTAAGGCAATAACTTATGAACGAGAATGATACCTATGCAATGCAACGTCATAACATCATCCCGCTTATGAACAAATATAAAATTTTAAATTTTATAGCATTAATCTGAAGGAAATAAAAAATGTTACATTTTAATCTATACATAATACATGCAATAATCTTATGAATATAGATAAACATTTTATGAAGGGAATTAACAAGTTTTATTAACTAAGTAACTTATCTATGAACAAATATAATAATTTACGAATAAAAATAACATTTCAAAACATACCCTTAGACAAATGAAAAGTTATGGTTTAATTGATATTGATAACATTTTTATAAACAAAAGTAACAGTTTGACGTAAGTGCATAAGTGCTTGTCTTTCTATTATTTTTTAATAGCGATAGGTTCTATCATCATTATTTTTAGGATTCCAAGGTGAATGATGGGATGATGATGCGAAATGATGATAGGGGGTCTGTCGGAATCAGCGATCTAAATCGAATAACGCACCGTTTCGCCAAAATGACAATCTTCGGCAGGAAATTAAATTCAAAACGATTAACGTGACAGATGGATTTTAATCAATAATCATGAACAATTCCAATCTCAAACAATATAACCGCTGTATTCATTATCATTTCACAAGTTCTAAAATTAATATCAGATCTGCAACAGTCACATGTTCAGTTGCTCTCTTCTCACAAGTATAATATCAGCAATGAATATAAGATAAGAGTTTAGAGATGATATACTAATGCAATTAACTAACAAAATAAAATTAAACAAAAAAATAAGGGACAAAAGAAAACAAAACATTCGTCGGTCTGAACAGACTCGACGTGAGAGACCTCTGGAGGTGGTACGACGACAATGATGAACTGAACGACGATGACAAGACGGAGATCCGATGACGACGAGTGCGATAGTATTGAAAAACGAGGCGGGTGTCGGCGAACTGGATGACGACGTGTGCGATGATGTCGAACTGGGCTATCAAGTGGCGACAGGTCGATGGGTGAACTGGCGATGACAAACGGCGTCGACTGAGCGATGACCACAGCGTGTGAACTGACGACGACAAGGGCGGGGATGAAGACAGCGGCATCGACTAGATGACGGCGCAGGCGATGACGTCAAGCGGGAAAATGATGACAGCGGTGGCGTCGAACTAAATAGTGACGCGATCGACGACGTCGAGATGGTAGATGATGAAAGCGGTAAGGACGTGGGTGGCCTGTCGGGTTGAGACTGGTGGTAGGTGTCGGGATGAGGTCGGCGACGGTGTTGGGATGCTTGGGAGTAGAGAGTAGGGATTTTGGGGTTGCTCGGAGTAGGAGCGGTGACTGGTTAAGAGGGATGAAGAGGAGTTGAGAGCTGAGTTTGAAAATTATTGACGTGGGGGAGAGAAGAAATTTGACGGCTGTGTATAAGGAGAAAGAAGGTTTGTCAGCTGTTTGTGGCAGAGGAGAACAATTTGACCTAGGGTTTCACACCCAAGGCTTCACACCAAAATTTAGCTAACAAATATTTCTTCATTCAATAATTCATTTGCCTTTCAATAGTCTCATACAATCGTATTTATAAAGAAAAACTACGTGCACACAACGTACAATAAAAAATAGAAACAAAAAAACAATCCCTCAAATCACTCATAACTGAATTTCAAAATTCAAAATACAAAATTCAAATTTGAAAATTCAAAATTCAAATTTCAAATTTTAAAAATCAAAAATAAAAGAAAGCGAACTAATCAAATATGGAAATTGCCATTTCTTGTCCTCATCATTCTCTCCGGGTGGGAGAAAACTTGACTCCGTCGAGTTAGTTGCAGAAACTTATCATCTTCAATATACTCTGTCTGCATCTTAATCTGTCATCAGTTACTTTCCTGCACCTCAAATCATTAGCTAGATTGTATTGTAAATCCACCATCTAAAATATTATCAAAATTCACTGCTGCATGGGTGAATATATAGAAGTGAGGTAAAGTGAAAAAACTCTCAGAAACAATGGATTATGATCAGGCTTATATCAGTGGACTGCCAATAACATTGTGAACTGTTTAATTAATCAATATTGAGAATAGAACTATGACCAAATCTATAATATAAATGTTACCATTAATTATTTCAAGAGTTGAAAAAGTTCATAAATATCATGTCAAACCTTAAACAGTTATAAAGAAACTGTATTGGACAAGTCCAAACCATCTAAAATATTAGCATTAACAGTTTTAAAATTATATCCTGACTCCATATCATACATTTCAGTTAACAATGTATTTATTTAAATTAGATAATTGATTTCCCAATATATATGACCAATGCAATTCAAAAAATGATGTGAATCAACTCAAATGATTATGGTGAAATGCAGACTCGAACAATGCGATCAATGACAGATGTAAACTCAACGAAGTGCTTAACATGTATGACGTCCTCTATCAAAGGGAATGATTAGGTGTTCCTTCGTTAATATAAATAACAACTTTCCTATTCTAGCAGTGATAGTGAAGAACATGTAAACAAATGCGTGAAGGATGAGTGTTTTTGTGCACTTAACATGAGAGAAAAATGAAATAAAAACACTCGTGCTAAAACTTGTATCTCTAATCACTATATTTTTCTAAAATGGATCAGTGTATGCGTGAGTGACTATCGGGACAATGCATGTGGGTTTGACATCTAATATGATAGTTATTTCACTAGGCTTAATTTGATATTCAACTTCCATATATATGTCTGATTGAATCGCTTTAGGACCCAAGTCAGGAATGTGTTGGGGATCATGTTTGTCCGATAGGACATCGTGAGGAACATCAACAACGTTTTCAATCACTAGAGTTGATTCAGGAGGAGTTGGAGTTTTAATTTCGAGAACAACTTTAGGATAATATCAGTGGACTCCGTAATCAAAGAGGTAGCTTGGAAAATAACCGGAGTGTTATCATTGCATGAAACTTCAGTCAACTCCAATTGTAGGGGTAGTTTCAGAAGACACAGAAATGTATGGTTCTTTAATTTTACTGTCATGAATTTTCTTGTCAGAGTTAGATTCTGTCAAATCTATGACATGGTTAACGATTTCCTCAATAATAGATTTTGATTCAGTTATAGACGTCTTATTAATTCTAACTCTGAACGGGGTTGTACAGATGGTAGCAACGTGATCATATCCTTGACAATTGTAACACTGAATTATTGAGCTAAGTTTGGAGAAATCTCTCTCTGCCTCCTTACCCTTGGGATCGACTCTGGACTGGGAATAACTAGGGTTAAATCGACTCGGAGGCTGACTAGAGGTAGCGACACGAAAAGATTAGGAGGAATGAGTTTGAAAATCCTGACTCCTATGATATATGGGATTTGGTTTCATCTAGATCTTGAACTAAGGCGTAAGCTCTCTTAAGGGTGTCTACTCTTCTAGCAAAGAGTTGAGTTTGGAGGTCACTTCTCAATCCGGCTCTAAACTTTAACAAGATTTTCATTGGTGTCTCTTGCTCAATGGTGTTGCATCAGGTAAATAATTTATCAAATTGAGCGACGTATTCTTTTGCAGATTTGGTTCCCTGAGTAAAATGATGCCACTTGTCGAGCAATCTATGATAGAACGATGGCAAGAAGTATTTCGTTTTAAGCTCGTCGACCATTTCTCGCCAAGTTGAAATCAGTAATTCACCTCTAATATGTTTTAACATTTCGATGTTGGACCAATATTGGCAGGCGGGTCCGGTGAGTTTCATCGCGGCAAACTTGACTTTTCGCGGTTCCGTCAGGACGCACCAATTGAAGTAGCGATCCATGCTCTTCAGTCAGTCCAAGAAAGCTTCTGGATCGAACTTACCATCAAAGGTTAGTGGATCAGACACATGTTGAGGTGGGGGCCGATGAACAATATGCCTATGACCTTGACCTTACAGAGGCGGAGTTGCAACACACGTTTTTCCTAGCTTAGCGCACGTCTCGCGGGTAGCTCTGCTCTCTTGGGCTACGGTATCAAATTGTGCTACTAGTTCAACGAATTTCTTAAGGAGTTCGGACTCTACATAGCTTGACATGTTTGGCTCACTAGTTGACTCACTTAACCCTTCCAATCGGTAGGGTAGACCTATGCGAGTGGGCATGCACTAACAGTTAAATGAGATGAATGTGTATACTAACAGCTAAATGAGATGACTGATATTTTTTATCGAATAATGACTCAACTAAAATAAAAATTTCCTAACCTAGAACCATGCTCTGATACCAAAAATGATGCGAAACGATGACAGAGGGTTTGTCGGAATCAGCGATCTAAATCGAATAACGCATCGTTTCGCCAAAAATGATGATCTTCGACAGGAAATTAAATTCAAAATGATTAATGTGACAGATGGATTTTAATAAGATTTGCATCAATAATTATGAACAATTCCAATCTCAAACAATATAACCGCTGTATTCATTATCATTTCGCAAGTTCTAAAATTAATATCAGATCTGCAACAGGTACATGTTCAGTTGCTCTCTACTCACAAGTATAATATCAGCAGTGAATATAAGATAAGAGTTTAGAAATGATATACTCATGCAATTAACTAACAAAATAAAATTAACAGAAAAATAAGGGACGAAAGAAAACAAAACCTTCGTCAATCTGAACAGACTCGACGTGAGAGACCTCTGGAGGTAGTACGATACGGTAAACTAAACGACGATGACGAGGCAGAGATCTGATGACGACGAGTGTGACGGTGTTGAAAAACGAGGCGGGCGTCGACGAACTAGATGACGACGTGTGCGACGACGTCGAACTGGGTTACCAAATGGCGATGGGTTGACGGGTCGATGGGTGAACTGGCGATGACAAACGACGTCGACTGAGCGATGATCATGACGTGTGAACTAACGACGACGAGGGCGACAATGAAGACGACGATGTTGACTAGATGACGACGCGGGCGATGGCGTCAAGCGGGAAGATGATGATAGCAGTGGCATCGAACTGAACAGTGACGCGATCGACGGCGTCGAGATGGTAGATGATGAAAGCAGTGAGGACGCGGGTGGTCTGTCGGGTTGAGACTGGTGATAGGTGTCGGGATGAGGTCGACGGCGGTGTTGGGATGCTTGGGAGTGGAGAGTAGGGATTCCGAGGGATGCTCGGAGTAGGAGCGGTGATTGGTTGAGAGGGATGAAGAGGAGTTGGGAGCTAGGTTTGGAAATTGTTGATGTGGGGGAGAGAAGAAATTTGACGGCTGTGTATGAGGAGAAAGAAGGTTTGTCGGCTGTTTGTGTCAGAGGAGAACAATTTGGCCTATGGTTTCACACCCGAGACCTAGGGTTTCACACACGAGGCCTAGGGTTTCACACCCAAGGCTTCACACCAAAATTTAGCTAACAAATTATTCTTCATTCAATAATTCATTTGCCTTTCATTAGTCTCATACAATCGTATTTATAAAGAAAAACTACGTGCACACAACGTACAATAAAAAATAGAAACAAAACAACAATCCCTCAAATCACTCAACTAAATTTCAAAATTCAAAATTCAAAATTCAAATTTTAAAAATAAAAAAATAAAAGAAAGTCGACTAATCAAATATGGAAATTACCATTTCTTGTCCTCATCAAATGACTTTCAAGCTTTTTGACATAAAAAATATAAGTGATCATTGTACCATGTTACAGTTAAAATTTTTTATCATGCTTGGAGAAATGTGTTTCTTTTGTGTCCTTAAGATGATATGATTGCATCATATGAACATCAAACTAGATTTCTCAAGTTTGAGTCAAGAGAAACTCTTTTCCTCCTAATTCATAAAGAACATTGAGATTCTCCCAATTCATAAGTAAAATTTTCAAGTTTGAATCAAGAGAAACACCTTATAGTTTCACCTACTTGCACTTATATACCCTCAATTATTTGTGCCAATGCTTATATACCCTAAATTTTTAAAATTTTACTCTTCTATACCCTCATTTTTATTTTGGTAGCACTTAAATACCCTTGAGTTTTTAAAATTAGCACTCAAATTCCGTAAGATTGTGTTTGGTTTGAGATAAAGGGGGAGAAAAGAAAAGAAATGAAAGAAAAAGAGAAAAGAAAGGAAAAGAAAAAAAATGAAAGGAAAAGGAAAGGAAAAGAAAATAAGATTCTTTTTGTTGTTTGATTAGCTAGAAAGTTGTAAAGAAAATCGGGAAAAAATGATAAAGGAAGTAATTACTTTTGTTTGGTCTAGTTGTTTGATCTAGCTAGACACGTGACACCTTAGACTTTATCATGTTACATTTGGGGCAAAGTGGTAGATCTTCAAGGGTTTTAGTGGAACTAAAGTAATTAGGATGCTTATGTGAAAAACAGTTTTGTGGAAATTAAAATAGCTCAGAGGTTTATTTGCAAAATCCTAAAGTTTAAGGAGATTTTTGAAAGTAATCACATTTTATTGAACTTAACCTACAACTCATTCATTTTTATTACTTTTTACATAAGGGGCCCACATGAAATGGAGAGTGACTTTTCTGATACAAGTTTAGTGGGCCTATAGTAACAAAAAGTTAGAGGAAGTGGGGATTCGATGAGGTGGTGGCTGATGTCCCTATTTTTGTCTGAGGAGTCAACTGGAGAGCTGCTTCAAGCGGCCCGATTATATTTTCCTTCACTTTCACTATGTTCTGTTGAAGAATCTGAGAATGAGAATTGGAGCAATTTTTTCTTCTTGATTTTCTTGTTTTCACTTTTGCTCTTTCTTTAACTCTGTCAGTGCTGTTTGTCGGCCCAAACCAAGATAAAAGAGAAGGGTTATGTTAGGTAGCAGACAATCAACATAAAATATAGTCGGATCCACATGCAAAATGAATCTTATTATATACTTGTTGGGGCTTCCCCATCGCGACGCGTTGCATCGATCCACCCTGATGCAATGATAAGTAGGAGTGGTTTGCTAGGGTGTCCCTTAGAAGCGACGCATTACATCGATATCACCCAGGTGTAATGACAAGCAAGAGTGTTCTAAAAATCTACAATCATCTAATAGGGTGCCTAATAGTATTAGGTATGTACCAAAACGGTCTAAGAGGGAAAATAATAGGAGATTTTTACAAGAAAATAGAACTAGATTAGCTACTTGGAATATAGATACACTTACCGGAATGACAATGGAATTAGTGGATGTCATGATTAGAAGAAAATAAATATAATTTATTTATAAAGAACTAAATGGATAGGTGAAAAATCTAGAGAAATTGAAAAGTCCGGATATAAACTTTGGTACACGGGGAAAGAGAAGAATAAGAATGGAGTGAGAATTCTTGTAGATAATATAATAAATGAAAGTGTTGTAGTTGTAAGAAGAGTTAGAGATAGAATAATAATAATAATAAAAGGTATCTTAGGTGTAGAGATTATTAATATTATTAGTACTTACGCACCACAAATAGGCTTGCCCGAGAGTACTAAAAGAGAATTTTGGGATATATTAGATGAATTAGTACAAGGAATCCCATTTAGAGAGAAATTACTTATAGCAGAGGATCTTAATGGGCATGTTGGTAAGGATAATAACAGATATGAGAGGGTACATGGAGGTTTCGAGTATGGAGATAATAACAATATGGGTAAATCAATTCTAGAGTTTGCAATATCATATGATTGGATAATAGCAAATACACTTTTTAGAAAAAGAGATGAACACTTAATAACCTTTAAAAGTGATTTTAATAATAGTCAAATAGACTTTTTTCTTACTAGAATGGTGAATATGTTAATATGCAAGGTTTGTAAAGTTATACCAGGAGAGAGTTTAAGTACACAACATAGGTTGATAGTTTTAGACATATCTATTAAAAAGTAAAGTAGAAAAACTGACGTGAACTAAAGATAATAACTAAATAGTGGAATTTAAAAGGAGAGAATTTAGTACATTTTAAAGATAAGATAATGAAAGAAGATATATGGAACATAGATAACGAGACTAATATTATGTGGAATAGTATGTCTTCTTGTATTAGGAAAGTAGCTAAAGATATGCTAGGAGAAACTAAAAGTTGTAGATTAGACGGTAAGGAGAGTTGGTGGTGGAATGAGACTGTGTAAAAAGTTATTAGAGAGAAGAAAACTTTATATAAAGAGTGACAAAAGCGTAGTAATAAAAAAACTTAGAAAAATATAAACTAGTAAGGAAGGAAGCAAAAAGAACGGTTAGTAAGAATAAATACAAAGCTTATGAAATTTTTTATAAGAAGTTAGAATCTAAGGAGGGAGAAAAAGATATATATAAGCTTGCTAAGATTAGAGAAAGGAAGAGTAGAGATTTAGGTAATATTAGATGTATTAAAAATGAGGATCAAAGAGTTCTAGTAACCGACGGGGAAATAAAAGAGAGGTGGAGGGGTTATTTTTATTAATTGTTTAATGATAATCAAACAAGTGAGCAAAATAGAGATTTTGACCATGTAGTGAATGATAGGAACTATAGATATTATCGTAAAATTAGGATTAGTGAGGTTAAAAATGCTCTAAAGAAAATAAAAAGTGGACGAGTCGTAGGACCGGACGATATCCCTATTGAAGTTTGGAAATGTTTTGGAGATATAAGCTTAGGATGGTTAACTAAACTATTTAATAAAATTATCGAGATGAAAATAATGTCGGATGAGTGGATGATTAGTATTTTGATACCAATATATAAGAATAAAGGGGATATACAAAGTTCTTCAAATTATCGAGGTATAAAACTCATGAGTCATACAATAAAACTTTAGGAGAGGGTAATTAAGCAAAGTCTAAGAAAAGAGACATGTATATCTGAAAATCAATTTGATTTTATGCCTGAGAGATCAACTATGGAACTTATACATATTTTGAGATGGTTGCTGGAGAGATATAGAGAGAAGAAAAATGATCTGTATATGATTTTTATTGATCTATAAAAAGCTTATGATAGGGTACCTAGAGAGGTAATGTAGTGGGTGTTAGAAAAAATGGCCAGTTTTAAGTCCTTATCTTTTTGCATTAGTTATGGACCAACTTACTAAGCACATTCAGGATAAAATTTTATTGTGTATGTTATTTACTGATGATATAGTATTAATTGATGAAACTAGAAAAGACATTATTACTAAAGGAGAAGATGAAGATAAACTCTTGAGTCTAAAGATTTTAGAATTAGTAAAATAAAAACAGAATATGTGGAATGCATTTTTAGTAAAAGTAGAAAAGAAAGATAGCATACGGTACATATTAATGGCCAAGAAATATCTAAAACTAATCATTTTCGCTATTTATGTTCTATCATTAGGCATGATGGTGAGATAGAGAATGATGTTGTGCATCAAATCAAATCAGGATGATTGAAATGGAGGAGTGCTTCGGGAGTCTTATGTGATCGTAGAATACTAATGAAACTAAAGGGGAAATTCTATAGGATGGTTATAAGACCAACTATGTTTTATGGTTTAGAATGTTAGGCAATTAAAAAATAACATCTTCAAAAAAAATAAGTGTAGCAGAAATGAGAATGTTACGATGATTTTATGGGTATACATTAAAAGATAGGATAAGAAATGAATGCATCCGTAATAAATTAGAGGTTGCACCTATTGAAGATAAAATGAGAGAGAATAGATTAAGATGGTTTGGTCATGTACAAAGGAGACCTATTTGTGCACCGATTAGAAAAAGTGATAATATTAGAGTAATGGGGTTAGGAGATCTAGAGGTCGACCTAGAATGACTTGGTTAGAAACAATTAAGAAGGATATAATTAAGACGAACGTAACGAAGGAAATGACCCACAACAGAATGGAATGAAAAAATAGGATTCATGTAGCTGACCCCAAACATTTGGGATAAAGGCTTGGTGGTGGTGGTGGTGGGGTTGTTGTTGTTGTCACTTTTCCTCTTTCTTTCCTCCTAACCAAACACCAAAGCTATTTTCTTTTCCATATTTTTTTTCTTTTCCTTCATTTCCATCCAAATCAAACAGGGCCTAAAGTTTTTAAAAACTTGCACTTAAATACTCTCTTAAGTGCAAGTTTTAAAAACTTTAGGGTATTTAAGTGGCAGTTTTAAAAACTTTACGGTATTTAAGTGAGTTTTAAAAACTTTGTGGTATATAGGTGCTAGCAAAAACAAGTGAGGATATGTAAGTGCAATTGAAAACTTTAGCGTATTTAAGTGCTGCCAAAAAAAATGAGGATATATAAGTGCAACATAGGGGATGTTATAGGGTACTTAAGTTGAATTAAGCCTTGTTTTTATTTTGTGTGAGTGCGTGTTAGCTTTACAACATAGTAACAAACCTATGATGAGTTTGCTATGTGAAGTATCGTTGTAAAAAGAAATGAAAATAGTGCATTTTAGGGTCATATGTTATTTTAACCCATGGTCACATTTATTCTAAGGTCTTTAGTTTATGATATCTCCGCCGTATGATTTTTATACATGTATGAATATGAATGTGTGGGTCTATCTCTGTTACCTAGATGTCATATGTAAAACTTTCAGAATTTTGCCACTTTGTCGTATTCGAACTGTTTCATACCCAGCCTCGTGGCAAGGTCAATGCTTCTTATTTACCTAATTTTACAAGAAATATTTTGTTTATTATTCTTAATGTGTTGGTGGACATTTAATGAGAAATAAATTATCAAGATCAGGACTTGATTAAAACTTCATCTCAGTTTGTTTATATGTCATATTCCTGTTACTTAGATGTCGTATGTTAATTTTTTAGATTTTGCCACATTGGTGTATTCAAAGTGTTTCATACCAAGGCCCCTGGTAAGGTCAATGCTTCTTATCTGCCTAGTGTTTGAAGAAATATTTTGTTTATTATTTTTAATGAGAAATAAGTCACCAAGATCAGGGCTTAATTGAAACTTTATCTCAGTATTCTTATATCAGGCAATTTTCTGATGTTGAATAGTCTTTCTATGCTTTTATTTTGACCCATGTGATGTATGTTCAGTTGCAGCATCTCGGGATGAGGAAGAGCAATGACCTGTGAAATATAGATTTCTCATCCTATATGGTTGATTGTGCATGAATGTGAGGAT
Organism: Asparagus kiusianus; assembly: GCA_022839385.1. NCBI lineage: Eukaryota > Viridiplantae > Streptophyta > Magnoliopsida > Asparagales > Asparagaceae > Asparagus > Asparagus kiusianus. The sequence goes on from BQKN01063020.1 coordinate 85,016, forward strand.
GAGTAGGCCATCTTCGAAATCCTATTGTTCAGTTCTTTTATCATGACAAATTGTGCATTGCTAGCCTTAGGATAATGAATTGCATTTGTTATAGGTAGAAAGGAGATACAAAATTGTTCTCACTTAATCTGCCTTTGTATGTTTCCGTGAATGATTTCTGTGATCACTGTGGTTTTGAACATTTTTATTGGACTCCATAGACACTGTCACAACTATTTAGTAGAATTATTTTAATGTATAATAATATTGATTGTCCTTGAATACATGGTTCCAGACTGAGGCAACATGCACACATGACCTAAATTAGTCACAACCCACAAGTAGAGATGCAACAATATATGATTTCTGCGGATATAACCGCATCATTATTTTGTAGGATCCT
>BQKN01063020.1:85797-108853 GCA_022839385.1 Asparagus kiusianus
TTTTGGACTCAGTAATAAGTTAGCATCATATCTAATTTATGCATAACGTTTTTAAAGAGGAACTTGGGAGTATTGGTCAACAGTTGTTTTCTTATGCGTGGTCATGGGTTCAAGATGCTGCGGAGGCTACTTTATTTATCAAACATTTGTGCATACCTGAGACTCTGAGAGCCTGTCCATCCTTTGATGAATTAAAACTTTTTTATTGTTAATATAGTGTGGTCATTGAGTGTGCTGTAACCATAGTTTCATAACCTCACATCTGACAGTAAGATCTTCTTATTGTTGTTATGTGCTGCAGAAATGTGTAAGCATGACTTTGGAACTTCTGCTACTAGCTTAGCAGTAAACCAAATTTATGTTGCATGGATATTTTCTTGGACTTGTATACTAGGATATTCAGTGCATACCTACTCGATACTTCTGTAACATGCTTGAAATTTATAATATTTCTAATATTTCAAACAAAAAAAAAGTGTTAGAGATGTATTTGCAACTAAGGTTGGTCTACATAAGATTTATCTTGTCAAACTTGTTTTGGCTGTAATGACAGGTTCAAGCTGTATCTTGAGATTCTAAAACATGCCTTTGACATTTCCATCTGTATTAGTTTGGGTATAATCAGTTCCAAGTCCAGTTTAGTTCCAATTCATCAATGATTCTAGATTGAATTATGCTCCGGATAATAAATGCTGATTGGATGTCTCCTATTTGGGTTCAAATCTGACTCAGAAAACACAGATATCCGGGGGGCATACTTGCCCCTATTATGGAATCCGGAAGGCGGGGCACACATGCAAGTCTGTTGGACTGAGTTTTGAGTTCAGGGACGACAGTCCATTAGCCTTTTCTATTCTGTGTCCATCTCCTACTTGCAAGTTGTTGAGCTTGGAACCGATAGGAGACGGAGACTTGTGAAGGTTAAGGCGACAGTGGGGGTATTAAGGCACTTAAGAAAAATATAGTGGAAATATATAGATAAGGTCCTTTACCCACTTATGTATGATGATGTAGGACGCTTAACTGACAATTTCATAGGGGATGTAGACAATCACGAGCTAAATATAGATTTATACGTATTATTGACCTCCGCAAAGAAATGATCATATCTTCCAACCCAGAAGGTAGATTCTAACATATTATATATGTAAATCACCTATCTCGACGAGACGGAGCCAACTAGATTGTTAGATTTTTAAAATCTTATCAGTCACACCCAAGTTTGGCTGAAATCTAAAAATAATCAGCTTTTAGTTTATTTTTTAGTAATAAAATTGGAGTCTATTTAGATTAGGGAATAAATTCAATATTAGAGTCAAATTAGATTAGGAAACAAATTCAATTTTGATTCATGATTTGTTTCCTCTAATATAGAGAGTTTCCTCTATTATAAGCAGTCTTTTTAGGATAGAATTTAATACTTTCTATTTCTTTGTAATTCTAGTCTTACTAGGAGTCTTATTTGCTTTTCTATTTATGAAGAGTCATGTAACCCCAAAGGAGAATAATAACTTTTGATTAATAAAATTTTGTTTTTCTTCAATATTTACTTCGTGGATTCGAAGCTCTTCGTGGATTCGAAGATTGTCTTTGGTGGATTCCGAGGTTACTACTTTCGCGCTGCGTCAATTGGTATCAAAGCCTTATTCCTCCAATCCGATGGTAGATGATGAAGCCCCTATTTCTCGAACTGAGTTTGACGTGCTGAAGACCGGTGTTAATCAGATGAAGACTGTCATAGAGCGACTTGCGTCGGCAGTGGAGCGTCTAAACACGAGAGGAGTTCGAAATCGCGTTGATGGTCGCCAGCGACGTGATTCGACTCTACATGATGAATTCAATAGCGATAATGACCCTAAGCAAGACCTTAGAGTTGGGAAGAGTACTAAAGATGCAATAAAGAAAGAAGAATCACCACCAGAGTATAATATCTTCAGCACAGGTGCACTGTGATGCAGAAGATTTGTCATGTTATTATTGACAATCACAGTAGAAAGAATCTTGTCTCTCGACGTATGGTGAATAAGTTAGGTTTGAAGATAGAGAAACACCTACCTCTCTACAAGATCGATTGGATTCACAAGGATAATGATGTGCAGAACGATGAGATATGTCGTGTACCTTTTTCTATCAGTCATAGATATTTTGATGATGTGTTGTGTGATGTGGTCGAGATGGATACTTGTCATATGCTTTTAGGTAGGTCATGGAAATTTGATATTAGAGCTACCCACAGAAGTAGAGATAATGTTTATATATTCAAGAAAGATGGATGCCGAATTGTACTTCTGTCACTTACAGAAATGGAGCCATCTAAGATAAAAACTACTAAGGAGAAATTTTTTTGGCAAACAACGAAGCTTTAGCAGAAAACTTGAAGCAATCTGAAGAGGTCTATGACTTGATTGTAACTAAAAAAGAAGAACTTGTCCCTACCAAATTCCTCCTAAGGTGCAAACAATCGTTATGCATGAGATTCATTATGGTGATATGATAGTGAAGATGGATGATATGCATGATATTCTCAAAGAGGTTGAGAGTGATATTACACATATTGATGTTGTCCCGATGGAGGAGAAGGATAAATTAGAGAGTGAGACAATTGATGATATGTGTGAATTGCTTGGTGGAGGGCTAGAGACAAAGGAGATGAAAGAATTGTGTATGGAGTATGACGCGAGATTTTCTTCCCTAGAAGCAAAGTTGGTGAATAATTGTAAAAAGAATTTGATGATACTTCAAGCATTAGAATACGAGAAGCAACATGGAACATATTTTGTGGAGTTTTTGAAGCTAACTGCACATCCACATGCCGCCAATAAAATACACATGATGTCGGAAAGAATAATATATGAATTTGATTCAGAAGAAGTCCTAGCCAAGAACGTAAAAGAACAAATGGAGAAAATCAATGCTAAGTACAAGGCGGATGCTGATCAATGCAGGTTAAGAAAAATATTTATCAATGAAGTTACTATTCAAGCAAATATAAGCTCGAGGTCGAGCTTCTTTCAACAAGGGGAGACTGATGTAGGACGCTTAACTGATAATTTCATGGGGGATGCAGACAATCACGAGCTAAATACAGATTTATACATATTATTAACATCCACAAAGAAATGATCATATCTTCCAATCCAGAAGGCGAATTCTAACATATTATATATGTAAATCATCTATCTCGACAAGACGGAGCCAACTAGATTGTCAGATTTTTAAAATCTCATCAGTTACACCCAAGTTTGGCTGAAATCTAAAAATAATCAGCTTTTAGTTTATTTTTTAGTAATAAAATTGGAGTCTATTTAGATTATAAAATAAATTCAATATTAGAGTCAAATTAGATTAGGAAACAAATTTAATTTTGATTCATGATTTGTTTTCTCTAATATAGGGAGTTTCCTCTATTATAAGGAGTTTTTTTAGGATAGAATTTGATACTTTCTATTTCTTTGTAATTCTAGTCTTACTAGGAGTCTTATTTGTTTTTCTATTTAAAAAGAGTCATGTAACCCCAAAGGAGAATAATAACTTTTGATTAATAAAATTGTGTTTTCCTCCAATATTTACTTCGTGAATTCGAAGCTCTTCGTGGATTCGAATATTGTCCTTGATGGATTCCGATACTACTACTTCCGCGCTGCGTCATATGAGCAAAAAACTCAACAAGGTTGTTCAACCACCATCACAATATTATAGCCTTATAGGTGTCAAAAGTTCTTGACATGAATGGAGATGATAGAGATGGGTCTGTTCAAGATCAATTTAGTGGTTTAAATAAGTTTTGGAGCGGAATCCCTAACTTGACATAGGGTTCCAGAGCAAGCGTGCCTAACTGTCCAATTAAATAAGAACCTAATGGCCTTTGAGGTCTCCATCTGGCCTGAGCTGACTGTTCAGTATGCTATAAACAATTCTGCTTCTTATCCTTGCCTCTCTTCAATGTTCTCAATATTCATGGGGACCTCTTTTACAGATAGAGTAGCAGCCTTATTATAGTTGCCTCTAGTATGTGGTGGAGAGACTAAACCAATGGACGATTGTTTTTGCTGATGATGGGGGTTAGGTGTGCATCCACTAAACACCAGCTCACGGATAAAGTGGTTCTCAGTACTGTGAAAGGCTAATTATATTCAGGGCTCCAACCAAGTCTTAGTCATGTATCAATTGTCGATCAAACAAGTCTTCATGATTCGTTAAATCCTGAGAGAATCCGATTTTCTTCCCCTTACCAGGCCAAGTTTATATTATTTGCATGTTATAGTGCATGCTATGCAAGTGTCTCCTGAGTAAATCTTAATAAGGAAATATCCAGTTACATTTCTTGTGAAAATTCTTGTTAGATTTGCTCCTTTGTATTAGGAGATACTCCTTTGTTTCATTAATGTAGGCAAGAAATGTACTGATCATAACCTCATAGAGTATTGGAACCAAATAGCTAAAGAACATGTAGAACTTGCAAATTAGAAGCCAGGCATGATTAGAACATGTTGTATCAGGGGATGAGCAGGCTGTTAAAATCTATCAACTACAGAGTGTTATATCTAAAAAAGTTGTCTAGGCATGGACGAAAGGCTTCTCTAACTTTGAGGTCCTTGTTTGATTTAGTTATAGCCTAAATCGATATTTTTTAAGTAAAAGAGATGGAACTGGATCGTACTTGAGGAAAAGTAGATGGTCCTTATTATGAAAATGGATGGTTACTACACGATGTTCCAGATATCTTTGAAATCATCCACTCAAGTCAATCACTATGCTGCTGCCTGGTGATTCATTGATGATGGTGAGTAACTCATGGAGCTTATGGGTACATGGATTAGTATTTGTCAATTTATCAGGCCTCAAAGACTTGGAAATGCAACACCTTCCGGATACACCCAGTAGGAGCCATCATTGAGAGGAAACATAAAGCTTACAGGGATAGAGACAGAATGGGGGAAATACAAGGCATGAACAAATCCCCATTTCAATCCTTGCATATCTACAGTTCATTAATCCAGCACGCACACTAACCATTCACACATTCAGACTTTTTAACTTCCCTTATTTGTTCCAGCTCAATTGCCTGCCTGCAGCATTGACTGACAGTGGCTATCTAGGCGTTGCTCCTGAAAGAGCCCAGAGCCTTCACAGCTCCTGCTCTCAGGACGTACTGGTGATACGCTGCGGCGATTGCTGCACCGATGAATGGGCCCACCCAGAAGATCCACTGCAATTTTAGAATGAAGCTATACGCGTAAGCTTCCATATTAACACGTTATATACTATTGTTAGGCAACAAAAGAAGGTCAAAGGTTGTGTTTAGAGGCTGCAGTTTGATTGTCATCAGCCTGTTGGCTGCTTAGAGAAGCAAACATAAGATGCTATGTATGCTACCTGCTGTCTCACCATCAAGTGATGCTTTCTTTAATTAGGTCAAATTAAGATGAAAATGACAAACCAAGTAGAGTTGATATAATCGTGTTTAGGCACGTACCTGATCATCCCAAGCCTTATCCTTGTTGTAGATAACAGCAGCTCCAAAGCTTCTAGCGGGGTTAATCCCAGTCCCAGTGATAGGGATGGTGGCCAAGTGGACCATGAACACTGCAAACCCAATTGGAAGCGGAGCCAAAACCTACAATAACATCAACAGCAACAACTGAATTAAAACAACTTATAACATTAGGAAGAAGCAACGGAGAAGAGCTTGAGGGTAACAGCGTCAGAGGAGGTGAGTGAGTGTTACCGGCACGTGGGAGTCACGAGCGCTGCGCTTGGGGTCGGTAGCAGAGAAGACGGTGTAGACAAGGACAAAGGTGCCGATAATCTCAGCAGCGAGGCCAGTTCCCTTCGAGTAGCCATCAGCAAGTTCGTTGGCTCCACCACCGTAGCGATCGTAATAGGCCTTCTGGAAACCCTTGATGAGCCCAACTCCGCAGATCGCGCCTAGACACTGAGCAATCATGTAGAGTAGCGCGCGGATCAAAGACACCTTTCTCGCTAGGAATAGGCCGAAGGTCACTGCGGGGTTAATGTGACCACCTGCATAGCCGCTTACTAGATTAGATTAAAGCTTAACTAAAACTCTATGATCTTTTTCTTCAGGGATGTCAATGTTAAATTATCCTCGCGAGTGTTTCTATTCGCATTTTAGACTCTTTGATGCCCAAACACAGTTACACTTTTGTTCTCTGTTTGCATGTGAAGGGGGTACGTACGTTCACGCGTACGACACAAAAAAGGGGTTTTTCCGCAACACACAGACACCAGGTAACTCTTCTGGGCAGCATGAAGTCTCGGTATTAGTAAGCAATTTTAGAGCTAGGTTATGGGTAACCCAAGCGCAAGGATGTATCTGCGATTACTACTCTAAATAGTAATAATAACAATAGACTCAGCGTGAAGCATACCAGAGATCCCGGCAGTGCAATAGACGAGAATAAAGATCATCCCCCCAAAAGCCCAAGCAATGCCAAGAATTCCGACACCACTACAAGCGGCATCAGCGTTGATGGTAGGATCGCTCTGATGCTTGTATCCGATAACTGTTGCAACCGTTATGTAAAGGAACAGAAGAGTGGCTATGAACTCTGCGATCACAGCACGGTACAGTGACCACTTGGTGAGTTCATCCATGTCGATGAGCGGAGTCGGAGGAGGATCGGAGTAGTCCTTTGCAGTGAACTCAGTCTGCTCAGGAGCAGCCTCGACATCCTTAGTCATGATGATTCACAGAGCGAAGGGGAGAGTGAGCACTACGGAACGGGTTACTAATAAACTAGCTTTAAGGTTGAGTTGGAGGTGTAAGTTTGTAAGGCTATTTATGGTTAGCGTGCGGTGACCAGAGCCAAAGGCAGTGGAAATTGTTTTTAGTGAGTTTTTTTTTTTAAGTGCCGCCCCTAACCGACCCTTAACCTCCACCACTAATTTCAATCTGCCGTCATTTTTTTAGGGGACCCGCATCCAGCTTAGCTCTCGCGCTCGCTCACTTTTTCTTGTCCGTATGTTAACGGATGTTACTCGATGATGGAAATGGATCGAATCAAATGTGAAGGCATTCATATTTGTATTCCTCAAAAGATTTCGAATCTGAAATCGGGATTGAAAAAAAAATCTCGAATGCTGATCCTAACGTGAGTTTTCTTTGCTAAACAACTATGAATTTTATGTTTGACTTATTTTGAGTGCTTATGTTAAAATTACTTGATTTCTTTTTACGAAACCCAATTTAATACGCAGGCCTGTAACTTTTTTGGGCGAGTGAGACGCACAAGTCCGGGTCAGAGTAGTTATAGTATGTATTCATTATAGAGACCAATAATATATAGTTATAAACATTATACATCATATGTGCGGCTGTTGTTTGTTCGCCTAAGCTGTCATTAGCGTTGTTTTTGGCGAGAGAAGATGTCATTAGTTGGAGATAATGTTTTCTAAAACGGAAGCAAGTACAAAATTTGGGGTGATGACATCTGAAAGAAAAGGGCTCCTCAACCCACTTCCACCAGCTCTCACATGCGAGACTGCTCTGCGTGGACCCGCTGCACCTTATTCATGCTTATTAATTACCAAAAATTATCGTTTCTTCTTATTCTTCTTCATTTCCTAGAGTAGAGTTTTTATTTTCGTGATTTTCCTTCGGGACAACTCTTCTTACAGCGAACAATATCTGTTTTATTTGGTGTTAGTTATTAGCCTACCGTGTTTAATTAGAGCAGGAGGGGGAGCGTTGGCGATTTGTTCGCTTACTAGTTAGTCATCCTGTGCGGTTAATAATGTTTAATTAGAGCAGTATTCTGGTGAGGCTGCTAGCTATCCATCCATCCTGCAATCGACACGTACAAGGATGGACGGCGAGATTCTCGTTGACGGTTTGGCGCGGTCATTAGGTGGAGATGCCTCTGGGAGGCCCACCCCACTGATGACATTTTTTTTCGAGACTGACATGAATGATCAATAACAATAATAATTACAGCATTAGGCTAATCTAATATTAATATATTAGGATAAAGACGCTGATGACTGACATGGATGATCAATAACAATAATTACAGGAGGATTAGGCTAATCTAATATTAATATATTAGGATAAAGACGTTGATGACCGTTATTGACAGCTACATTCCTTGCTTTTTTTTGAAAAAAAAAAAAAAGAAGAAGAAATATTATGAATGGATAGTGATAGAGATGGCCCGCCACTAACATTGTGTCTATCTCAGCAAATATGCGCCGTCATTAGATTAAGACGACTAGCTAGTAGCTCTGTATTAATTAACGGGAGGAAATAACTTAACGAGAAATCTTAGGTTGAAGAGTCTAGTAAGTAATGCTGTTTTATTTTTAATCAAAAGAAAAGGAAGAGGAGGAGGAGGTAAATGTCATACGAGTATCAGGGCCCAAACCAAATCATGAGAACAAAGTGGGATGTGCGATGATCTATAAATTTCTTCCGTGCAAAACTTGCGTCAGTTGTACTGATTATGAAGATAGTGGATTTTATTGACGGGAGATAGTTGAGGCAAATGTTTTTTGGCGGAGCCGTTAGGCTCAACAAACTGCAGCAATGGATCATTCTTGAATGCTTTTACCGGGATACATGAATGTTTGAATGAATCAAATTTGAACGACATTCCATTATGCGTCTCGAACTCGAATTCAACAAATCCTAATGAATTCCAACTTGAATGAATACTGCAGCTAGTATTCGTTCAAATCGGTTCCTTTCCACCCCTTTGAGACCGGTAGCAAATTACTATTTTCTTAATCATAGGTGGAGAATAAGAAGAGGCAAATTACAGGGGGGCATATATATGCTAATTGCTTCTTCCTCTTGTTTTTCAATTCGCACCTCAATTCTCTTCCTCTTGTTTTTTTTTTTAAACGAGTGAGGTTATAATTATTAAGTTACAAATCGTAAAACATAGACACTTCAGCCTAATTAGCAGTTAAATACCCTATAGTTTCCCCTAGCTAGTTTGCATTTTATATCCTCATTGGTTTTGGAAGCGCTCATATATCCTAAAGTTTCTAAAATTTGATACTTTAATACATCATGTTATGTAAATGTGAGAACCTCGAAATTTTTCTATATGACAATTATAAGCTAATTTTATATCTTTTAGCCCTTTATATATGTTAAATTTAATGTTACAGCCACTATAATTATATTTAAAATGTAACTAGCTAGGGTAGATTAAAATAGAATTATTGTATGTTCACTAGTAAATTCTGCAAACATTAAGAGTTAAAATGTTTTAAAATTAGCCTATGAGTGTCACATGAGGAAACTTGGGGAAATCATCATGTTTGCATTACATGAGGTATTAAAATCCAATTTTTAGAAATTTTGGGTTAATAAGTGCTCCCAAAACCAAGGGAGGGATTTAAGTGCGAACTAGGAGAAAGTATAGGGTGTTTAAGTGCTAGTTATCCTTAAAAAAATGTGATAGTTGCAGGTGGCATGTTGATCAAATTACTGGAAAAAGAACACCACCACTACCACCACCAAGGACAACGATAATAATTCATCCACATTTTAGAGTCATTGACATGAGTTTAGCTTTAAGCTGTGGGTATATATGTAGAGTATGATTATTTCGGACAAACTTTTCGAGGGCATATGCACCTAACTAATGTTTTTATTTTTATCGTGTTTTCTATATTTGTCATTTGCATTATGCACGTCTGAAACTAGTCTGCCCAAAATGGCAGACCGCCAAAAAAAATGTTACCCAGAAAGCTGGTCTACCGAAAAATGATTAGGGTACAAATTACATAGAAAACCCTTTATGATTGTTCGATTCCTTCACAACTGATCGAGATGATGAATGATTGATTAAGTCAGCGGTGGCTTCTGGCTGATGATCCGACAATAGCCCTAATGCCTCCCGCTCTCAGCACTATCTGATGATAGATCGCAGCAGCCGCAGCCCCAATTATAGGCCCAACCCAGAAGATCCACTGCAATTCAACCGACAACCCAAAACAATCATTAATCATTTGAAAAACTAACGAACATTTTGCACAATTGTTTCTCAATCTATATAAATATATATACCCTATTGCTATAGTAATCAGTTAACAAATCGATTAAGTTATATATATATATATGTACTAGTTATTTACGTACATGATCATCCCAAGCTTTTCGTTTGTTGAAGATGACAGCCGTACCCAGACTTCTGGCCGGATTAATCCCTGTTCCAGTGATGGGGATGGTGGCCAAATGCACCATGAACACCGCAAACCCAATTGGAAGAGGAGCCAAAACCTTGAGAGGTGGTTAACAAATCACCCCATCAAAATTAGAAACCCATCCATTACGTACAGACCCTTTCACAAATCAAATTTGAAATTTAATAAGTACCATCAATGGTTCATTCACAAAATTCCCATGTATTTTTAGAATAAACCGACTAAACTATTGTTGATGTCAGATATCAAACAGTTAATGAAATGAGTGATTAAGTTAACGGAGGTTAGTGGTGGTAGAAGGATAGAAGGGTAGAATGGTAACTTTGGCTGAGTATGGGATGACGGTCACGTCATCCTCTGTTTTATAGGTGTCGACCGACGAGTGGAGGAGATGTCACTGCGGTATTTAATGCGTGTGCGGTGCCGACGTGATCCCATGTGTCATAAAGACTATTGGGGTAGAGGAATGATGGCACCCATAATGCATTTAATGACATTTATTGTGAAGTGATTGGTCGCCAGTGCACGGGAGGGGGCTCGAGGTATTTCGTCGCCTTTTTACTTGTCTGGTGGTCGAGAAGTTCCGCTTTTGAGTCTCCTTCCCAAGCCGTCAGTCGATTAGTCGGTCGAGTGGAGTGATTAAGCAGTCGACTAAGCCAGGGGTCGACACGTAACGCCTTTCGAGTCATCATCGCAAGATGTTGGCATGTCGAGTTGGCCAAATTGGGCATTTTGTTATCTTGAAGCGCTGACTCGATTACACATAATATGAGACACTTGTTCGCCATTGATTGGAGATTATCTTTCATCACTAAAACGGCTATAACAACTATCATGCGAGATAATTGTCACGGACTTCGTAATTAACTATCCTATATATTACTCTCTGATATTATGTTTTCTCAAACAAGTGTCAGATAAGATGGCGATATTCTTCCGTTGGAGACATTTTGTTTTCATTTATGTAATTAACTTTTCTTTTCCTACAAGAGGATACATTTTCTTTTCGTAGGTGCAGCCGATTTCATTGAACTATTATTAATCAGTGAAACGCGGGAGGTGTTTTTCTTCTGATTCCAGGATAATTATATGTTCAATTTCCAGATGAAAACAGCCAGGACATTGATTTTTAAACAAAACACAACAATTGACTGAAACTTTTGCCACGTACTAGTTAAATCCAAAGGGTGAAACTAAGAAGCTAGCTAGCTTACCGGGACGTGAGAGTCACGAGCATTGCGCTTAGGATCGGTGGCAGAGAAAACCGTGTAGACCAAAACAAAAGCGCCAATAATCTCAGCAGCCAGCCCGGTGCCCTTGGAGTAGCCATCGCTCAACCGATTAGTGCCCCCACCGTACCTCACGTAAAACCCCCCCTGCAGACCCCTCACGATCCCGGCCCCACAAATGGCACCCAGGCACTGCGCTACCACATACAGCCCCGCCCGGATCAGCGACACTCTCCGTGCCAAGAACAGACCGAACGTGACCGCGGGGTTGATGTGTCCTCCCGAGATCCCTGCGGTGCAGTAGACGAGGACGAAGATCATGCCGCCAAAGGACCAGGCGACGCCGAGGACCCCGACGTCGCCGCCGCTGCATGACGAGTCGTCGGGGGTCGTGAGCTTGACGAAGCTGCGGTCGTGCCTGTATCCGATGATGGTCGAGACTGTAACGTAGAGGAAGAGGAGGGTGGCTATGAACTCTGCGATGACGGCTCGGTAGAGGGACCAGGAGCGGAGCTCGTCGGGGTCGAAGAGAGGAGCAGGGGGTGGGACCGTGTAGTCCTTTGAGATGTGGTCGTCGCCGGCTTCGATGTCATCGGTACTTCTCCGCATGTTTTGACCTAATTAATTCGTTCGTCCGATGAAGGGCCTGGTCGTCAAGTTGTATGTATGTATATAATCTTCGTGCCGGGGGGTAGTTTTGGGAGTGGGAGTTTGGCGCCACGGGCGTCCAGACCACAAAACGCTTCTCTTTTTCAGGGACATATGTGTGGTCGTCCGAAGTACTTTGTTTTAGGAAGGCCCCAGCCTGGTCGCTACGTAACTAACTAGTTGACTGGCCCTTTGCACCTGCACAGCACCTTATAGCTAGGGGACAAATCAAGTTCAGATCAAAATTCAAACCAGCCAACTTCAAACTATTCTTTTTTCAAACTAGTTTTTAATCTTATCTATTCGTTGATGTTTTGCTTCCATAATGAAACTAGTGGCTTCAAATTAACCCGAAAGTAAATTAATTAGATTAGCGGCTTGTGTTATGTCAAACAAATAGGATGCTGTTGATTTGGCTTCAATCAAATCTTCTTTCGGCATTGAGTGAATCCCCCCACATTTCCAAGTATAAAAACTCCGAGTTTTGAACAATCAAAATCAAAGCGTGAGGCGAGGAATTGGCGGAAGGGCATAACTTAAAAAGTATGTCCAAGACTTGTAATTTTCTTGTTCAACATATATAGGGAGGAATGAAAACGATAGTTGTACTATAAGTTCTATTCTACTCTTGTACCATCACTAACTAACAAATGTACGTGCTCTCCTTTCTTAAAAATTGTCAGGAGAAGGTGCGAGCCACCGTGGGCCCTACTTTCTTTTTTTTTATCTGCATGCATGAGAACCAAATTAAGTAGTGTACTTAAGTAGTACAGTTTATCATTGCTCAGGAATAATTTGAGATCAAATCATTAATGGTACAAGACTTGGTTCCTCCATTTAAAAGTGAAAACACATAACATCCGCTAATAATTATATTCATTACATTATCGGTTATTGGGTGGAGTACATCCATAGAGAGAGAGAGATGATAATACTTAAATTAAAAGGCGTAACAACGGTGTAGTTCTCCAAAAGACACGTACGGATGGATCTGCTGCAGCCTTTGCTTTTAAAAAAAAAACCCCGGAAAGGCAAACGGATCGCATGAGATGATGCTAGCTAGTAGCACTGAAGCAGGGGAACTTGACTAAATACGAGAACAAGGCAGAAATTAAGATACAGATCAGACGTGATCTCCAGTTCTTTTCTGATTCCCCCCGGCGCAAGACGATACATCACATGCGAGGCGGGGGGCGCGTTGGTCGGTTTGATATCAAGGGAGGCTTCTGGACGATCCCAGGGCCTTGACAGCCCCTGCTCTCAGCACTACTTGGTGATAAGCCGCAGCAATTGCAGCACCAATCATGGGCCCAACCCAGAATATCCACTGCATAATACGCGTATATATGTGACAACAATTTTAATATATCAATTCCGAAACCCTCTACATATCTCTGTGTGTTTGATATGATTAGTTAATTAGTAAAACTAGTCTAGCCTGCATTGATTAATTACCTGATCATGCCAAGCTTTGTCCTCGTTGTAGATGACAGCGGCTCCCAGGCTCCTAGCGGGGTTTATCCCCGTCCCGGTGATCGGAATCGTGGCCAAGTGCACCATAAACACCGCAAACCCAATCGGCAGCGGAGCCAAAACCTACCAATTTATCGCAAAATTAACCATTAGTTAATTAATTAAAACCATCCCCGCCGATTCCTCGCAAACGCGCAAGCACATCCGATGCGATCGAGCACGTCTGCCGAGCCTAGTAGTATAAATGGGCGTAAATTAAAGGTGTGCAAGGTTACCGGCACGTGGGAGTCACGCGCATTCCTCTTGGGATCAGTCGCCGAGAAAACGGTGTAGACCAAAACGAAGGTGCCAATAATCTCAGCGGCGAGTCCAGTTCCCTTTGAGTAGCCATCACTCAACTCGTTAGCTCCGCCCCCGTACTGCGCGTAGAAGGAGCTCTGAAACGCCTTGACGAGCCCAACCCCACAGATCGCGCCCGCACACTGCGCAATCATGTACAGAACCGCCCGAACCAGCGACACTTTCCGAGCCAGGAACAGACCGAAAGTGACCGCCGGGTTAATGTGGCCCCCGGAGATCCCCGCGGTGCAGTAGACCAGGATGAAGATCATGCCACCGAACGCCCAGGCGATGCCGAGGATGCCTACGCCGCTGCAGGAGGCGTCGGCGCTGAGGCCGGGATCGGACTGGTGCTTGTAACCGATGACCGTGGCCACGGTTATGTAGAGGAAGAGGAGCGTGGCCACGAACTCTGCAATCACTGCGCGGTAGAGGGACCACTTTGTGAGCTCGTCGGCGTCGAAGAGAGGGGATGGGGGTGGGTCGATGTAGTCCTTTGCGGTGTAGTCACGGCCTGCTTCTACGTCCCCCTTCCCCATTAGTAGTAGTGGCTTCTGCAAGTAACGCGGTTGCTTGAGTTGAGGATCTTTTAGGTAACTGGTGAGGAGAGATTGAGGGAGTGACCGCCAAATTTATAGGAGCTTTGGAGGCAGGCCAACTTTATTTGTTTGAAAGTGAGCGTTAAGGTTTTGCCGTCCACTGGCCTCGGCACCACAAACGCTTGCTTTTTTAGGAAAAAAGATGGGGCCGGAGGGTCACCGCAGGATTAATTTTTTTAAAATTGAAAAAAAAAATCAAATCAGACCAAAATCAAATCAATATTATCAGCACGGGGGAAAATGCCTGAAGTTATTAACAGAGTCATTGTGACAAGATGTCGGCTTTGTTTCAAAGCACTGACCAGTGAGTCCAAACGTTTTTCACAAGTTTCAAAGAGGACAAATTTTCAATTTAACCCAATTCCGAAACTTATTCTAAAAAAAAAAGACATATTTGAAAAATATTGACCAAATTCGACCCAGTTTCAGCTCGTCAGTTTCAGCCAATTGGTTGAAACCGGGTCGAATTTGGTAAATAAAAGCTACAAAACTTCACGGGACTTGAAATCCCGTGAAGTTTAAACTCTCCTTAAACTTGATTATCTGACGCTTAAACTTCACGAGACTTAAAGTCTTTCACCAAATTCGACCCAGTTTCAACCAACTAGCTGAAACTTGGTCGAATTTGATAAATAATTTCTGAATAGGTTGTTTTTTGAGATTAAGTTTCTAAACGTGTTGCTTTTGAAAATTTGTCCTTTCAAAAGATGATATTAAGCTCCACAGCCCACAGGATAGTACTGACTGGATGAAAGACGTCGGATCAATTATTAAGCAGGTATAAAAAAAAAGAGATTTGAAGTTATATATATGTATTGCAGGAAAAAAATCTCAAGGCAATCCTGCTCACCGAAAAACTTCCACTTCGTTGAAAGCATTACACCCCCAGCGAAGATTTGCTATCCTCCGTAGCTCAAGGACATACAATAACCTAACCCCATCGAAAACGAGAATAAACAATGAGATTTGAAGTTACAGATGTATTGCTTGTAGTAAGAGTTGTGGACTTCGATTAAAGTTAGGAAAGAAATCAAATTAGAATCCCATCAAATCCCTCAAATTTAGTAAACCGATCGTCCGTCAAATTAGGAAGTAGTTCAGATTAGAATCTCATTATATAATCCAGGAAACAATTTTATGTGAGGATTTCTCCCAGCTAGACACCACGAGGATTTTACCCACAAAGGAAGGGGAATCCCATACCCAACATATTGATACTTAAAACTAAGTAGAATATATTTATAAAATGGAGATATATAGAAACAGTAAAGTAGGACTGTAATTAATCAGGGAAGGGTGTGCTGTTGGTATACAGTAGGCTACGGGGGCAAAAGGTAGGCGAATACAGTAAAAATGAAAGGGAAACGCACAGGGCACAGCCCCGTGACGATAATTAATGGAAGGCTCCACCAACGATTAATTTAGAGCCCGGGGAGTCATTTAATTAATTAATTGTAGGTGAGCGGCCGTGTCTTGATTGAGATGATGATATTGATGAATGATGCGAGTTGAACCCAACACTACAGCATGTTTGTCAATGCAGCACGGACGTCACCTCATCGAGGAAAAAGGACGAGACGGGCGGTCCTAATGATTAGTTAAGATCAAATAAAAACAAAAGGAGGTGGGAGTCGGAGCAGTTTTCTGTGGCCAGGAGTGAGTTGACGGTCACCGATGCGCGCACGTCCCCATCGAGCATCACACACGTCAACATGAACAGGTCAGCAGCAGTACGCATTATTGGCGGAGGGGAGCCTCAGGCGGTTCCCGTGGTGCATCACGACACGGAAAACAACGCCGACCAACAGCCAACCCACCCGCGGCTCAAATCAATGCGAGCCTCATCTAGTTAAACTACTTCGCAGCACTAGGGCTCCCTCACGTTGCGATACTCACTCAGCACACCCACCTATCAGTTACTATTATTTAAGAGAACTCTCTTTTCGGTGCTCGCTCTATTATCCCCACGCGAGTCACGAATCCAAATAATTTTATGAAATGTCCTCATAATTTACCCATAATAATGCATATTATATTCCGAAAGTAAATGTTCTCCATCACAGCCAGAGTGCGTATCACAAACGGAAAACAGAAACAACAAGATTCAAGTATTATTGGTTGGGGAAGACTCGGGGGCGGTTCTGGCGTTGCATCGGGATGCCAAAAACAAATAGTGATAAGAGTAGCGCCTGTTTCGTTTCTATGTTTCCTATCCTCCCTCATCTCTCCGTCTGTTAGCACGACTCTAGTGCAGTAGTTTTGGGTGTAGAACAGTACGCTGGCTGGCGATGGATATTACTATGTTTTTATGTTGTCAAAACAATAGCACCCGTTTTGATCTGAACAAAAAGAAAACAATCCTCAATTAGCAGTCAAGCTATCCGAAAAATCAACCTCAAATGGACAAAGTCTCAAATAATTCAAGCCATGCAAAGAAATACCCGAATTGAAAAGTTTCCATCTGCAGCCATATCACAAAGGGGAACAAAAACCTAAACGGCAATGGCCATACAGAAATCATCACACGCGGAGCACTGACATCTAAACTGACGCATGCGCCCCATGCTTGAGTGAGCACACAAGCAATCAGAGACTCGTATGGCAACCTAATCAAGTCCCAAATATTACATTACACGCAAACTTACACCACATTATGCATATTATTCTGAATCCAACATTTTCATCACACCCGGTCCATATCACTACTTGAAACGGAAAGAGAAACATGAAAGTGCCCACATTCACAAATCATAAACAAAGGAACATGACCATAAGCACGGGCATGCATATACACACAAAGTGCATATGCATGTGCATACAAATGCATGCACATACACACGACATGCGCATACAAATGCACACAGAGGGCCACGTACACCCTAAAATTGCCCTCTCCACGAGAGAAAAGAGAGCAAGAGTACAGAGGAACATCAAATAAACGCTGAAACAGTCACCGATATGACAGGCAAAACTCAAAAATCATTCAGAATTGTAATCGGAAGACTGTCATGGCCAAGACTCCATCAGCACATGTTATACTACAAAATTTGCTCCAGGTATTGACAACCTGTTTTCTCCCAGTGTCTTTGCTTTGCTTTGTAAATCGTATGCATCAACCAACTTAACTCAACCAAAGTACTAGGTTATTAGGAGAATAGGCTATGGGCGTTAAGAAGAATATGCTACCTACTCATGATTATCAAGGGCATTCAATAGTCTATTTTGATACAGAGAACCTGAAAACCACAACAAGGCAGGGTATTGGATCTACAACATTGTGTGCTTTGGGAGGTGAAATTGCATGTTACCAAACTTGTTTTCTTTCCAAAGAATAGCATCCGTTTTAGTTTGAACAAAAAGGAACTATTAACAACGAAGCTAATCTGAGAGACAATATATTCAAATGAACCAAGTATCAAATAGTCTAGTTACATGCAAAAGCCCATGCCAAATACTGCGCATCATTCCAATTTCACAGGAGATAATACGAGAGTCCACAGCCACATAAACAGGGCACGTGCTCCCATAGAGTTCCAACTCCTTGCTACAAATTACAATGGCTTCCAAAAAAGTATGTAGAAAAGCTAGAGAATTACAGATGATAGCATACAGTGAAATAGGCAGAGTAAATTAAGATAATTAGTCATAGAAACTATATAGATAGCCAAATAATAAGTTATAATTAAGTAAATGATACTTCATTAAAGATAGCAAGGTATTTACTAGACAGCTAGTATATGAAGTATCACTAAAGATAGCAAGGTACTATTCTGAGATATAAGGACATATATGCTGGTATAGCACCTTATATTAAAAAGTATGCCGAAATAATGGCAGATCAAAAATCAACTGTAAATCTGTCTATTGTTTAAATATCATAGACATATAGCATGGATCCAAATTATATGTATTTTTGTTGATTGGATTACAGTAAATACTAGACAGGTAAGGGAGAAAATGTATAGATAGAATTTTGAAAGAAATTTTACACTCTACATGATTCCAAATTAACATTGAGAATATGCTGCCACCCCACCCCACCCCCACCCCCCAGGGGGGGTGTTGGAGATCACAATGTGGTATGAGAAATTTCCAAGAGAAATCATTATGGACTCAGAACAACACCTATTCAATTGTGATATAACAGAGTAAGCGTTCAGCGATGATTACATTATTATCAAAAAAAATGTTATGCTGATAAGATTATTGGAAACGCCTGGCCTTCTACTGCTACAGTAGATCATGTAGCTTAAGTTGTTAAATACTCTAATTTGAGTTCATGTTACAGTTACCAAAAATCAATAATTCTTTAGCATTTTAAGATGCTGCCTCATGCTGCACTATTATGTATTTGAATATAAATACATCCTGAAAAGATCATTGTTAACAAGATGTTGCTCCTTTATGTAAGTACCAGATAATAAATCATTAAGAGCAAAATTGTGGAAACTATAGAGGCCATTAATATACAACAGTAGAAAATATAATTAAACTTAGGCCCCCAGCAAACCTTTCCTTGATAGGAAAGCATAATAAAAAGTTATATTCTCAGCAGCATACAAATACAAAACATGTAGGAGGTTATGTTTCAATCAATTTTGCATTTCTGAATTTAAAACAATGCAAATAAGGCATAAAGAGCAATCTATTAAACCCATAGATTACAAATGAGAAGAGTAACCTAACAATTAATAACAATAAAAGGACTCCATACGAAATATTAATCAGGAATCAACGTCTATGATGACCGATAAGGCAAATAAAAAGGGTTTGATTCTTCATAGTTCGTCAAGATAATGCAACAAGGTTAACAAGGAGACAGACTTGTGTATGAAAAATGCCTACATTATTAGCCAGTAAAGAGGATGAATATTGCGGATTGAAAGCACACCCACTGACCTACAAGCAGCTAACAATTCTTATAGAATGATAATTAAATGGTAAAAGAGTAGAAAAGGCACTCACGAGCTATCTGCTAATAATCAGCCTTCATCCTCTAAACAAAAAAAAAACAGCAAACAGACTGCATTACCCAAGACACAGGAATCCTAACTAAACTCATCCAGTTCAACCAAAACGGCAACACTATATTAATTAAAGACATTTAAATATCCAGAGCCATCAACACTCGGCATTACCTCAAACAACAAGGTACCAAATACTCCTCAAAAAAACATTAAACAGGTAGAACAAACAAACGAGCTAATTAAGAGGAAACAACAGCATCTAATAATAAAAAAAGGATCACCGAAAAAACGAAACCCCCTCCGCTTACTCGAGCGGGACCTCAACGACGCCTTCGTTGATCTCCTGCTGCAGGTCCTTGGGGTCCTTGCCGTCAACGGTGCACCCGACGGAGACGCACGTGCCGAGGATCTCCTTGATGGTCCCGCTGAGATCCTTAGCCATGGACCGAGGGCTCATAACCCTAGCGATCTCGATGACGTCGTCGAGCGAGATGTTGCCAGAGTGCTTGATGTTCTTGACCTTCTTGCGGTCGCGCTCGGGCTCCTTGAGGGCCTTGATGACGAGGGCGGCGGCGGAGGGGACCACCGAGACCTTGGCCTGACGGTTCTGGACGGTGAGCTTGACGGTGACTCGGAGGCCCTTCCAGTCCCTGGCGGTCTCCTTAGCGATGTCCTCGCCGATCTTCTTGGGGGAGAGACCCAGGGGCCCGATCTTCGGGGCCAGGGAGCTCGCGGCCCCCACCTCACCGCCGGTGACTCTGACGTACACGTCCACGACCTGGGAGGGGTCGAACTTCGGCGGCATTTCCTCGCTCGCTTGCTTGCTTGCTTCGGCGGCGGCGGCGGCGGCGGGGTAAAAGGAATGAGGAGGCTCTAGGGTTTTTAGAGTGGGGGGAGCCGGGACGTTACTTGGATTTTATACGGGGATTGTGTTGCGTTGGGCTTCGGGTTGGGCCACTGGATTAATCTGTACCCTGTTTGCCTCTGCCTTCCCCCTTCGGCCTGGGTAGCCCTGACCTGGCCCCAAGCCCAGGATTACTGGATCCTTCGTCATCTGTTTATTCAAGAAAACCCCCCTTATCTTTCAAGATGTCAGAAAATTTAAGGGTAAATATCAGAAAACCCCCCTTAACTTTCAAGATGTCAGAAAACCCCATTCTAATTATATAGATTATCATAAAACACCCTTTAATTTAGAAGATTTATTCAGAGAGTTTTCTGATAAAATCTCAAAGTTAAATGAGGTTTTTCTGATAACCCACAAACTTATGGGAGGTTTTTTCTGGTATTTTGAATTGAAAGGTAAGACAGGTTTTCTATTAATCATCCAAAGTTAAGGGGTTTATTTATGATATTTAGCCTAAAATTAATTTTTAAGTGACTGACTGAACTTTGATTGAAAAGAAGTGGCTGAATTCAAGCAATTAATTTGAAAATGGTCAAATTTTTCAAAAAACCTTCTTAACTTGTTGGGTCTTAGCAGCTACCCCCTCCTAATTTTTTTAATTCCACAACCTCCTAAATTTTGAGGGCTTTTGCACATAAAACCTCATATCCTTTTGTTCCGCTAAAATCCTTGAAAGACTTTTCACTCCAATCCTCAAACTAACATCGCCAAGTCTACCCTGAATAGAACACTTTACCCATCGCTCCAAAATGGGGGAAAAAACTTTATTTAGAGAGGCATTTTTCGCTCTTTTTGAGTCATATGCTCGGCATGCTAAATTTGACGATGTTACTTAGCGGATTAAAGTGAAAAACAATAATATGCTGTCTTTGTTTCAAGAGTCTTAATGTTCCTTTTTAGGGGTGTTTAAATGCCTTGATGTTTCTTTTGAAAAAGGCAGGCATAATTTGCACATTATGCATATTGTTTGGGTCATTTGGGAACTTAGGTCCGTAAATATAGATACTCTGTAAATTTTTGTGGTACTGAGACATGAAACTTGAGGATTGAATGTCAATGCTATTGTTTTTATGGTGCATGGCTAGAGTTTCTTGCTCAAGGCCCTTCTTTTGCCTCTTTGATAATACGGGCTATTGTTGTTTGTCAATTTTTACTGTCATGTACAGTCATTTACTTTCAAGCTATGTAAATAATACAGTAAAAGATTCCCTTGGTCTTGGAGGAATGTTGGGTATGTTTGTGAAATGTCAAAAGTATATTGTTCATGCTATCATTCTAATATGTTGTTAAAGTCACTTATGACCTGGATATGAGTGATTGTATAACTTGCCATTTCAATTCTCTATTAAGTAAGTCGTGCTTATTATTTTATTTTATTGTTGCCTTGGTAGGTATATATGCTCTGTTCTCTATACAAGTTTGTGCGTAGCATAATACTGTGCTTCTCCACGGTTAATGTTAAAATCAACAATTTGAAAAAACTTAAATCATTTTAATTCAAAGAGAACTAACCAAATTCACAAGAGATGATGACTCCAGCCCATGCTTTCATTCATAAAAAAGAACTTTGGTACCGAAATATCACATTAAAAAACTTTAAATATTGATCACATCTATAAAATTTCCTATATAGAGTTTACCATAAAATACAATAAATATATTATAGGAGGATGATAATTAAATGTATGGTAGTTGTTACTTATACATTGGGAAATAGGACAAAAATGATGCGTGTGTGCTGCAACAAGCAGATAAAGAAAGATGTGCAAAACAATGTTCAAATACAAGTGTATAATTTAGAAAGATGGCTTAATTTTTAATAATATAAAGCAACGTTTGGTAATGAGATGTTTCAAATGTACTGCTACAAAAGTTTTGTTGATGTAATCTACGGGTTACCCATGTGTTGATCATGTCACCGTGACGGATGGATATGGGCTGCTATCAGCTAATATGACAAAGAGGCTTTTGTAATGATTATTACTTTCTTTAAGCAGCTGCCCTTCTAGGTGCAGTTTTTTATGAGAATCAGTTTTTAATTACATTCTTTTTTTTTCCTCGTGACCAAAATATTATTAATCTTGAACATCACATTCGTGGTAAGTTTGGTGTTTGAAAATTGATCCTTTATTCTAATTAGAGACCTATGCTCCCTTCGTTTTTTGAATGCATGAAATTTGTAGAAATGATGCCCTGTCACGTGAGGGTGAGGCATATGAAGTTGATGAGAAACATGTTTCCAAAGAAGAAAGAGAACCAAAAAATATGGCGATGAACGTGATCCTCATGTTGTCTTGAATGTTCTGGATATGGTTCTTGTGGAGATGTGGCCTCAACCAAGGAATTGCTGGTATTCTTCGTAGTGGTTTTAGATTAGCTTCTGATAGCAATGATGGACTGATTAGAATGTTGTGCAGCTCGGGGAAGTTAAAAACAGCTTTAGAGCTACCTAGCAATTTGTAGGGGAATCAAATGGTTCCAGATCTTTACACACACAATTTCCTTATGAACTGGCTGTTGTGCGCAACGAAAATTTCGGCAGAGTTTCTGGTACACAATCAGAGAGAAAGATCGATAAGAATTCTTGTTTCTCAAAGGGAACAAGAATTTGAAGCCTAATACCCCATCAAAGTGGGATATTTGCTCTTCCTCTCGTCAGCTCTAGGACTGTGCGTCGAGGGACCCTAAAAACTATTACAATGGCCACAAACTCAAACA
>BQKN01063025.1:0-14262 GCA_022839385.1 Asparagus kiusianus
ATGAGAAGTCATTTCACATTAGTTTTAGTGGCTTGCACACGTGATAAGACAAGATCATCTGCATCCAAACCCATCCCTATAGTGTTTAATGATTATAAAAGTGTTTAATCAATGTTTTTATGCTTAAGGCTTAACCTAATATAAAAGAGATGAGATTTTTGATGATAAATCTTAATCCAATGCTAGATCATTAGCTTTTCCTACTTGTTTATGATAGTAACATGATCATGATCATTAGGGGTGATTAAATTTTCATTTTTAAACTTTATAATTATGTTTAACTCGTGTGTTAACCCTAATTTGTTGTCTAATTAAATTATAAAGATGTTTAGTTTTTGTTTTCATCATAGATTACAGAAAACTATTGCATGTGTATAATATTTAACTAGAAATTTAAGATACCATATAAATTCCAAACTGAACAAAACTAGTATTAAATGAAATCTATGTGAACCTATTTTCCAAAATGGAAAACCATTCTAAGAAATAGTTTTTATAGAGAAAGATATACTCAAATTACTAATAATATATTCTGTAGAAAACTATGGCGCATGTGTAACATTTAACTGAAAATTTGAAATATTATATAAACTCCAAATTGAACCAAACTAGTGCTAAATGATAGCTATATGGATCTATTTTCCAAAACAAAAAAGCTATTCTTAAAAAGAGTTTGTCTAAAGAAAGATATGCTCAATTTACTAATGATATATTCTGTAGAAAACTGCTGATATGCTGATTTAAAATAATTAATTTATTACATGAATGTTTCCTTGAGTTTTCATGTTAATTAATCATGCTTAAACCCTAGGTTTGTGATACATAAGTAAGATAAACTTATTTAAATAAATTTTACCTCTGTTCATGAGTAGTTTTTATCATGTGTTGATAATCACTTTGTTTACATATGAGATAATTAAAGAAATTGTTTAATTAGGATGTTAAACCCTAATTTGAAAGATATAATAATATAATTTAATGATTAAGATAATTCCTATTGCATATGTCAAGTATAAAATCTCGTTTTAACATCATGATATGTACAATTGACATAAGCGTTAATTGTGCATGAAAGAATGTGTGTCTTGACAGAGTAGTCGACTACTAAGCTTAGTAGTTGGCTACTCGTGTCCAGTTGAGTATAACAGAAACTGTGTGTTTGCAGAGTACTCGACTAATATTCTTAATAGTCGACTCCTGATACTGATATATGTTATTACAGAGTCTGGATGGACTCAGTGTAGTCGACTACTAAGCCTAGTAGTCGACTACTAAGTCTGTTGCCTGAATTTTTGTTTTGCATCTGTTTGAGATAAGTTTGCGGGTTTCGAGTAGCACTTCTTTATATGTAGATTCACAAATAGTGTAGTAGCACACAAATGGATATGCTGAAAGAAATTATGATGGGTTTTGACCTGATTACTTTGAGAAAAGTTTAGTACATATTATACACACACCTTCTGGACATCGTTGATGAGCTCAGTTCAGTACTACGGGGGTAGCGCGTCAATATTCCATTTATACAGGTCATGAGTTAGGTTTAGGATTCTTTATCTAGTAGTCCATCCCATACTTGGGTGTGAAGAGGTTTGTGAGCCGTATTTCTTGGATGCCTACTTGGTAGTTCGTCCCGCACTCGTGTTACGTACAGAGATGCAATGAGACTAATGTGCTGCGTATACTATTAGAATACCGATCGGGTAATCCATCCCGCATGAATTAGAATCTTGCACGGAGTTGTATTAAGATAGTTAAATGATAGCCCGAGTCGTTGGCAGATGCCAATATATTTTTGACTCACTACTGAAATATATGACCTAGAGTACTTCGCATTGGAAAGTAAACAGAATTTGTATTGATATTCATTCATCTTCTCAGTGACAGTGGAAGATATTATGAATACGGTATGTTGATGTCTTTACTTTTTCCATTGCTTTTCTTTATTTTCTTAGTTAGGATTAATAATTAGCGATTCACAATTTGAGACATATGGTATATACATGAAGATTTCCTTGTTTGGATTATTTCGCTCGACGTACTAGTCTCGTGTTGTGGATTTCTAATTGTTGATTTCATTTAGATTGTTTATCTTTAGTTCAGTATTAATGGTTAGATGTTTACAATTCAGGACATATGATATATACATGACGGTTTCCTTGTTTGGATTATTTTGCTCGACGTACTACATCTCGACGGGGAAAAATAATCTAGGTAAACTATGCTTAATAAATAGAGCCTCCACTATATCTAGCAGCCCTACCCCTGGGGCAGATGGAGGTGATCTTACTATAGCGCTCTGACACACTTGTTGTTGCTCTTTTTCTTCTAATATTCTTTCAGGTAATTCGGAGTATAAGAGAGTCACTGGATGACGGAGTTCTTGCGTAGTCGTTACATGAGATTTATTAGAGGTTCCACCGTAGTTTTATATTTTTGTTTAGACCTTAGAGTTTATTTTATAGTGTAAAGGCAGTGTGCCTTAGTATAATTTTCAGTTGTTTCTTGTCGAGACATATTTATTCATTTTGGATATCAGATGTATTCCAGGTTATTTATTGAGACATGATTTATTTATGAGATACTTCTTTCTATATCATGTCTATTGTAGTTATTTTTTTACCTGTTTTGTACCAACACTTATTGTTGTGATTGGTAAAACTTGTTGTTATACAGTATAGGTGCATGGAAGCTTTGACATCTCTGGGTTTATCTTGGATTGCAGCCATGTATGAAAACAGGGACGTCACATAAGATAAAGAGAAAAGGTAATGGTATTGCCAACAGTACTACAAATAGCAATCTACAATGTAAATTTAACCTATTTTGTGAGCCTAACTACTAGCTATAAGCATCAAGGTTTTCATATATATATATATACTTTATAATTTATTTAAAAAGGTCACATAATCTTATATAATAAAATTGATTTAATATTGAATAGTAATATCATTGTAATAATATCACTATTAGAAAAAATTCTTCATGAATCGATATGCTCTTTACAATATATAAACTATACAATCTTAATTCTTGTGTCTTTTATAGAGCCAAAAAGTTTGAATACGAGCCTCTAATATGTTGCTCTCACAATAGCAAAATCCACTTAGGAGATATGGATATTCTTGATAAGTTATGTATCCTATATACAATACAATTATCATAGGCAAGTGAGTTATAAGAGAATTTTTCATTCACATCGTTTGGGGTAAGATTTGATAGGGAGCTTCCATCAAAGAAAAAAGAAATTTTATATTTAGAGCACACGACGAAATATATCATATTCTCCATGTTCTAATTTCGTATGAAAATAATTCTTCATACTTTTAGTTTTACTTCTATTATACAGAGAATGAGCTGTAAAATTGAATGAGAATATTAGATAATATAAATATGAGCGAAACATCAACTAAAAGTTAACATAAATATGAGCCAAACCACAACTAAAAGTTTAATAGACATATTGCAAGTAAATTCATATGCAAAATTCTTTTACAAATTAAATGATCACCCTCTTTTAAAGACGTCAAGTTACTAAAAAATAGAAATGTTGTCCTAAATTAATGTGTTTATAACTCATAAATAGTAGATCACGTAGCCACAAGCTAGGTTGAAGAAAATAATCATAATATTTTATTTGAGAGAGAGATTATTGAGTTGATGATCAATCCCACAAAATTTTTTGTTTTTTACTCTATTTTTATCAATTTAAATAATCATGATATTCAACTGTCACGCCCCGCTTCCCAAAATACCGAGGAATCAGAATGTGAATAAGCCCGTGACGTATTAGACTGAGGAGAAATAAGTACTAGACCTTCTACTCAATCTAATATGCTAAGCGTCAAGCAATATAAAACAAAGTCACGGGTCCCCAATCATAATAGCGAGAATATAATAAACAACCCAGAACAAAATAGTATATATCACAACTCAAATATCATCCCAGACATAATATTCGGGTCAACATGCCCTTATACAAACTATCCAACCGAATGCTGAAGAGATATAAAAATACATCGATCAAACGGAAATAGAAAGTGCTACAAAAGTAATCTAGTGTCCATCAACAACTACAAAAGAGAAAATGACTAAGCTCCAGTTTGTTCTTCTGTTCCATCTAGAAAACATTCCGGTTGGGAATATTCTAGCTCTAATGCATCATCATACTGGACCTGTTCGTCCTCTAAATCTGACGTACACCAGAGAAAATAGATGTACGTCAGCGTACATAACACACGACAAGACCCTAAAAAGAGAATAGAAACAGTCGAACGACCCAAAGCAATAACAATAATAATGAATAGAAACATACAGTTGGAATACTAATAAGCTAGATGCAATCCACCACTAGAGTATAAAAATCAGAAGAATCCATAATCATTCAAGTATCAAGGTCATGCAACTATCCATCCTATAATAGCTCACTGGTCCACATCTCACATAGAGTCAACATTCATATCATCGGATAACTAACTGTTCACAAATCCTCTATGCACATCCAATTCCACGAAACAGGTGGCTAGAGGACTACACGCAATCCGATCTCGGTCTGGTCCGAACTCAGACAAAGCTCAGGTGACGAAACAGGTCACTGACCAAAGTTACGAAATAGGCCACTTGGTCTAAGAAACCAACCCCAAGATGAAACAGGTCACTGGTGCGAGTCTGGAAGATACATCAACAACCAAATCCAATTACATGAACCAAGACTTCCTCATTCCAACTCTTCTCGCTTTTCTATGTCAACAATTATGACGCCCCTGTTTTCACACATGGCTGCAGTCCAAGGTGAACCCAGAGATGTCAAATCTGCCATGCACCCACACTATGCAATAACAAGTTTCACCAATTATAGTAATATCCTCTAGTAGGATCAAATAAAACCGTAGGTACAAAACAGGCAAAGAAGTAAAACGATAATAATAGACATGATAAAGAAGATGATATCTCATAAATAAAGGTCATGTCTTAACTAAAAACAAACTAAAATACATCTAGAATCTGAAATAACATACGATGTCTCAATATGAATCAAAATGGAAAGTCGAACTAAGGCACATTGCCTTTACAAAATGGAAATAAACTCTAAGTCCGAATAAAATTTAAAACTACAGTGGAGCCTCTAATAATCTCTCGGGACGGCAACTATGCAAGAACTCTGTCATCCTATGGCTCTCTGGAACTCCGAGCTATCTGAAAGGGTATTTTTAAAAGAAAAAGAAACAACAACAAGAGCGTAAGAGTACTATAGTAAGATTACCTCTATCCTCCCCCAGGGGAAGGACTATTAGATGGAGTAGAGGCTCTATCTATTAAGCTTAGTCTACCTATATCATTTTCCCCGTATCTAGCAAAATTAATATTCAGATACCTATTAAACAAGACGTAGTACGTCGAGCGAAATAATCCAAACAAGGAAACCCTCATGTATATACCATATGTCCCGAATCGTAAACATCTAAACATCAATACCAAATTTAGGATAAACAATCTAAATGAAAACAATAATTTGAAATCCACAACACGAGACTGGTACGTTGAGCAAAATAATCCAAACAAGGAACCTCTCATATATATATACCATATGTTCTGAGTACTTAGGAGTTAAGTGTTAATACCATCATTTTAGCGTTAAGTATAAACATTACCATACAGGTAGCCACAAATCATAAAAAAGTCATACTAAATTTAATTTACCTACTCAAACAGGTGTGGGTAGTCGTGACGTATATCCTCTTCGCGTTTCCAAGAAGCCTCCTCAATTCCTCTCCGATTCCACTGAATTTTAACTAAAGGTATCACATTGTTTCTCAACTTCTTATCCTCCTTGGAAAGAATACATATAGGAATCTCAATAGTAGTCAGATCCTCGTGAATCTCGATCTCTGGTGTGTCTAATACTCGTTGCTCCACCTCATCACGTAGGTGCTTCTTAAGCATCAAAACATGAAAACATCGTGTATGCTCGACATGGATGCTTGTAGGTCTAGCCGATATGAAACAGCTCCAATGTGCTCAATAATTAGGAATGGTCCAATATACCTCGAGGTAAGTTTTCCTCGTCTATCAAAACGCTGAACTCCCTTCATTGGTGATATTTTCAATAACACATTTCCCCTAACTTGGAACTCTAACGGTCGTCGCCTATGATCTGCTTAGCTCTTCTGACGACTCTGCACTATAAGAATGCTCTCTCGAATGACTGCTACCTTCTCCGTAGTTTGCCTCATAAGTTCTAGTCCAAGTAATAGGCTGTCCTCTGATTTTGCCCAATAAATAAGTGATCTACAAGACCTCCCGTACAATGCTTCATACGATACCATCCTAATAGTCGCTTGGTAGCTATTAATATAAGCGAATTCTATTAATGGGATATGGTCCTCCCAGCTACCCTGGAAATCAATGACACATGCTCGCAATATGTCCTCTAATATTTGGTTCACTCTCTCTGTCTGCCCATCCGTCTACGGGTGAAACACACTAGAATAAGATAATCTGCTGCCGAAAGAGTTCTGGAAGCTTCTCCAAAAGTCTGACACAATTGTCTCTGAAACTCCATGTAATCTCACGATCTCCTGAATAAATATCCGTGCATACGTCTCTACCATGTATGTCGTCTTTACTGGTATGAAATGTACTGACTTTGTCAACCAATCTACTACCACCCAAACTAAATCATTCCCCTTCTTTGATCTCGGCAATCCTACAATAAAGTCCATAGAAATATCTATCCACTTCTACTCCGGAATGGGTAAAGGCTGTAGGGTACCTGCCGGTCTCTGATGTTCTACCTTTACTTATTGGCAGGTAAAACACTTAGCTACATATTCTACAATCTCTCTACGCATGCCGCTCCACCAAAAATGTCTCTTCAGATCCGTGTACATCTTCGTTGTGCATGGATGCACTGTATACCTCGTACGATGCACTTCGTTGAGTAAATCCTTCTTCAACTGAGCATTAGCTGGCATTACTAATCGGCCCTTCATCCGAATTCCTCCATCTGCTCCAACGGTCCAATCAGTCTTTGGTTCTTTAGAAATCTCCTCCTTTCGGGCTTTAATCCAAGAGTCGTCCAACTGAGCTCTGACCATTCTGTCGCTCTAAGATGGCTGTACAGATAAAGCTCCCAAAAATACGCTGTTCCCGTCGATCTCCAGTCTAAAGTCGAACTGGCTAAATGTGTGGAGATCTCGATATAATGAGCATCTCAAAGCTGCAATCCTGTGATAATGCTTCCTACTTAATGCGTCTGCTACGACATTCGCCTTTCCCGGGTGATACTGAATCACGAACTCATAATCCTTAATGAACTCAACCCATCGTCGCTGTCTCTGATTTAGTTCCTTCTGAGAGAAGAGATACTTCAAGCTCTGATGATCTATGAATAGCTCAAACTGTACTTTGTATAGGTAGCCTTGGTATGTCCTGAAAGACATCCTGAAAATCTGAGACAACCCTAGTTTCGCACAAATCAGCACTCCGATCTCTCAGCATCACCTCCTCGATATAGGCCAGAAATGACTCCACAAACTGGTTGCCCTGTGAGGTCGCTACGATCAACTCAGACCCATCGAACGCTCATAAACTGACTATTTTTACAAAACAGTCAATGCTAACATGGTAGGATGATAACTAATCCATACCGAGAATGACGTTAAAATCCGACATCCGTAAGATGATCAAATCTATGATAAACTCAGACTCATCTAAGCTGATGACACATCTCCTACAGACGTCCTCTAATAGAGATACCTCTTCTAAGTGAGTAGAGACGGACAACGGAACATCTAAAGAATGTGCGACTAACTGGAGCCTATCCATGAAGGCATGAGATATAAAAGAATGGGAAGCTCTGGAATCGAACAGGATCCGAGCTGGAAAAGAGTTTACTAAGAAAGTACCTTCTACTATAGCTCTGCTCGCACTGTGATCACGCGATATGACTGCATAGACTCTTCCAGTGGTTAACGATTGCTGACCTATCGATGGTGGAATATACGGGACTATCTGTCCCTCTGGAATCTCCTGAATCACGCGAATCTGGCCTACTGGCCCCTTAATCCTAGGGATAGCTGGCGGTGCTTCAATCCTCTGCTGCGGCTGTTAGCCATAACCGCGGCCCTGCTGATGCTGACCCTGACCACGGTTTTGTTGCTGACCGTGTCCTCGATTCTACTACTGGCCTTGGTGTCTGCCCTGCAAACCCTATTAACTTTTGCAGCAAGCCCTAATAACTTTTACATAAAATACACCAAACCCCAAATAATTTTCTGAATGCCTTTTTATGCCATTTTCTGGTTCTAATTTCTAGGGGTTATCTGCAAAATATAAAAAGTTATTAGGGTATTTCTTTGAAACAGAAAAGTCATTAGAGGTTTAGTGTAATTTTAAAAGTTCATATTAGCTAAAAGTTCATATGAGTTTAGTGTAATTTACCGTATTAAATAATTATAATGAGAAGTAATTATTGTAATATGTTATAGGTATCAAGTGTAACTATCTAGGGAATATTAGTAAAAAGCTAGTAAGATTAATGTAACTTAGTTAATTTAGAGTTAAGTTAATAAATTTCAAGTTGGAGGAACATATTTAAGAGAACTTATAGAATTAACAGTTTTATCTAAGAGTCATTTTAGATTTAGGGACTTAATTAAAAAAAGCTAACAATGGGTGATCATTATAAGAAAAATATTCAATTACAATAACTACACAACAATAATTAATTCATACATTTCTTTTTAAGTAAACTTATTATACAATTTTATTTAGGGAAATTGCTTCAAGGCCCCAAAAGTAGACTTCTTAGTAGCACAAACCCTTGTACTTTGGCTCATATGCCAAAGCCCTTAAAAATTTAAAAAAATATGTATGTGCCCTAAAAGCCCTTTTCTCAGCCGTATTTGCACTAGAGACCCGAAAATACCCCTGCCATTCTCTCCGTGCCTTAAAAACAAGATCCGATCATTGGTGATCCCTTCCCGTCACAATTAAGGTAAGGTGATGGCCATTTTGGGAGGAAATTTTGGCATGCTCCCTCTATTATATATCCTCTTAGCCCACTCGTCTTTGAATAGAGTGTATTTATAGTGCAAAGGATAGATTTATGCGGTTAGGGCTTATGATCTTCAATCCTCTGCTTGTCCTAACGTGCCCTTCACAATCCTCTTAAATCCCCTTTATTTATGATGGAGAACCCCCTAATTTGCATGGTGTCATTGGGTGAGAAAGCAGTATTCTCAAGGGTAACGTGTGCAACCTCTTTTTTGAGTTTAAGTTTTGATGTAGCTGAGAGGTTAAAGGTTCCTTATGATGCGTTATCAATGGTTTATAAATCTGAAAGGATCCCTGATCTGAGTTTTGAGATTGAGAATGAGGATGATATGAAGTATATGGTGGAGCAAAACCATAATATCGGGTGTCTGGAGATCCATATTCGAGCTACTATAGATGTAGATGTTTCCAAATGTCAGAACACCCCGAAGGAACCTCCTGAAATGTAAGTTAATACACTTCAAATTTTTGAAAAGTTGTGAATTGCGTGAGTAAAATGTGGAGAAATGATAACATAGCGAATTGTTTTAGGTTAAATGTTAGCTTTTAACTAATATATGTTAACTTTCTACGCACGGTTATTAAGCTTTACGGCATATGTGTTAACTTTTAAAGATGCAGAATTTAACTACAAGTGATGTTCGTTACTTTAAGAAAAAATATATATATTTGTGTAACATTATGAATATATTGAATCCATAGTTTATTGATAGCACTTCTGTCGTAAATCATAGTTCAGAAAGAATTCCAAATGATAATCCCAGCGGTAGCATTGTAGTGTGGTCTGATGAAGTTCAGAAAGAATTCCAAATGATAATCCCAGTGGTAGTATTATAGCGCGGTCCGATGACATTGTTAACAACACAGTAATGATTCCTGGTTGGTGGCACTCTGCATTAACTGAAGAGGGTCAAGAATTTGAAAGTGCTAAGGAATTAAGGTTGGCTCTGACATACTATGCTCTGGTTAAAATGTTTGATTATGAATTTAAAAGAACAAACCAAAACGTATCCGTGTATATTGCCGATATAAAAAACTTACAAGTGCCCATGGATATTGTTTGCTTCACTTGATAAGAATGAAAAGAGACTTTTGATCAAGAAGTTTGTTAATGAACACACTTGTGGACAGCACGGGCAAAATGCAGGTCATTCAAGGGCATCCCGTAAATTCATTGCAACACAGTTACAACCACTCCTGAAGGTCCGTCCAGAAATCCATCTCGTTGATGTGCGAAAGGAGTTCCTCACAAACTACAGCCTTAGAATTGATTACAGTACGATATGACGGGGGAAAGAGAGAGCACATGAGAAGCTGTACGGGGATATATATGAGTCGTATGATCAACTACGATGGTAAATTCTGATCTTTATTGTTAACTTATTAAGTTTCAAAGTTTTTTTTGTTAAAACAAATTTATAACATGTTCCTTGTTAAGTTCATTGATAACATTGATAACATGTTAAGTTTTATCGTTGGTTTGGTAAATGTCAAGGGGAACATGTTAACTTTTTTTGTTAGCTTGTTAAGTTACACCGATAATATATTAACTTTTGTTGTTATATTGTTAAGTTACACAGATCATTTGTTAACTTTCTTAGTTAACTTGTTAAGTTACCCCGATAATATGTTAACTTTTTTGGTCGCTTGTTAAGCTATAATGATAACATATTAACAAATGGTTTGTTTCTTCTTACACGACTAGGTATGAGTGCATGGTAAAAGAGACAAATCTCGACAGCTATATACATGTTGACCAAAATGAGGGAAGGTTTTCAAGACTCTTTATTTGTTACGCTGCATGCATCAATGGTTTTTTGAGTGGATGCAGACCCCTTTTATTTTTGGATGGTATATTTTTGAAGGATCAATATAAAGGTATGCTCCTTTCGGCCATAGCATATGATAGGGAACAAGGTATATTTCCCTTAGCGTATTGCATATGTGATCAAGAGAATTTGATAAATTGGAAGTGGTTCCTCCAAGGTCTATGGTGCATACTTTATGAGAGGGCTGACCCTTACAATCCTTCCCACTAATTGGTTATAATTTCTAATGCGGACAAAAGAATTAAAGAATCAATAAAAGAGTATTTTCCAGAAGCTCTACATTGGAGGTGTGTTCTACATCTCGTTGAAAATTTCAGGTTAAAGCTTAAGGACTTGGGCATGAACTCGAAGGACACTCATGTTCTAGAGAACTTGCTCCAAGCTACTTGTTATAAATACACAATAGCAGAAATAGAATGAGTACATGAAAGAGATATATGACATGGATCCGAGGGCATACAACATTGCTGTGAACTACTCTCCTGGTCAATGGGCTTTGTTAACTTGTTAAGTTACACAATTAACATGTTAACTTTCTTTGTTAACTTGTTAAGCTACACAGGTAAAACGTTAACTTTCACAGTAAATTGTTAAGTTAAACAGATAAAATGTTAACTTTTTTTGTTGGCTTGTTAAGCTACACAAGTAACACGTTAACTTTTTCCCATACATTGTTAAGTTACACAGTTAACATGTTAACTTTCTTTGTTAAATTGTTAAGATACACAGGTAACACGTTAAGTTCCTCTCGTACATTGTTGAGTTACACAGTTAACATGTTAACTTTCTTTGTTAACTTGTTAAGCTACACCGGTAACACATTAACTTCTCTCGTACATTGTTAAGTTACATAGTTAACATATTAACTTTCTTTATTAACTTGTTAAGCTACACAGGTAAAACGTTAACTTTCACAATAAATTGTTAAGTTACATAGATAAAATATTAACTTTCTTCGTTAACTTGTTAAGCTATAGAGGTAACACGTTAACTTTCTCCCATACATTGTTAAGTTACATTGTTAACATGTTAACTTTCTTTGTTAAATTGTTAAGATACACAGGTAACACGTTAACTTCCTCTCGTACATTATTAAGTTACATAGTTAAGATGTTAACTTTCTTTGTTAAATTGTTAAGATATACAGGTAACATGTTAAGTTCCTCCCATACATTGTTAAGTTACACAGTTAACATGTTAACTTTCTTTGTTAACTTGTTAAGCTACACATATAACAAGTTAACTTTCTCTCGTACATTGTTAAGTTACACAGTTAACATGTTAACTTTCTTTGTTAATTTGTTAAGCTACATAGGTAACATGTTAACTTTTATGGTAAATTGTTAAGTTACATAGATAAAATGTTAACTTTCTTTGTTAACTTGTTAAGCTACACATGTAACACATTAACTTTCTCCCATATATTGTTAAGTTACACAGTTAACATGATAACTTTCTTTGTTAACTTGTTAAGCTACACAGGTGACACGTTGAGGATTTATGTATGTCAATAGCTATGTACATTTGTCCTATTGACTTTTGTAATGCTTATATATGTCATTAGTTATGTATATGAACGTTGAGGAATTTACCTGTTAAGTGTAATCTATACAGGCTATTAACATAGTACACTCCAGAGATGTTAACTATAATCTATACAAGATGAAGGATTAAGATTGTTTTTAGTTTTTTATCAATCTAGAATTCTTCCTCAGACTGTACATTTTGTAGGATCTAAAATAGATACACTAGAACACTAAAGGGGGAATAGTGTTTTTTAAAATTCATGCAAAGTACGTAGATTATAAATTGCAAAGAAAATTGGTAATATCAGAAATTCACTATCACAAACACAAAGTTTTATACTGGTTCTACCAACCCGGTGTACATCCAGTCCCCAAGCAAATCCCGCTTTAGAGTTTTCACTATGATTTTGAATAAACTTACAAAATCAAAAACAAACCTGACCAATTTGTAAGTCCCTGCAAATTGTAAAACCAATTGACAATCACCTTGCCAATTTGTACACCAATCTCTAAACCAAGAGATTAACACTTCTCACAAACCGAGAAAACTTCTCTGAAGTAACAACTCAATTCCTATAAGCCTTGATTTGTAGTGTTGTGTAGTAATGACTTAAGAATGATTCTAACTTTTGTAAATTGCCTAAATAATAAGTATTTGAATGATGATCAAAGGCAATTTCAAAAACTTTTCTTTTTCTAAAAATCTGAATGTTTTTACACTTGAAAAATACACAAAGATCAAAGCTTATGGGTATGTAAGTCTGTACATTTTTTCTGAACAAATAACCTATTTATAGCCCTTGAAAAGACAATTATTTTAATTTTAAAAATGTTTAAAAGCGGCTATAAACA
The DNA here is from genome assembly GCA_022839385.1 of Asparagus kiusianus. Taxonomy (NCBI): domain Eukaryota; kingdom Viridiplantae; phylum Streptophyta; class Magnoliopsida; order Asparagales; family Asparagaceae; genus Asparagus; species Asparagus kiusianus. The sequence goes on from BQKN01063025.1 coordinate 13,262, forward strand.
GTCATTAATTCAAACTTTAAAATCTGGAAAAACTGTATCTGTAGTCGACTAGAAGACAAAATAATCGACTACACTGAGTTTAAATAGACTCTGTAAAGTCAGAAAATTTCTGAGTAGTCGATTATAAAGGTCATTAGTCGACTATACTGTAATCAGACAGAAACTTAAAAAATGTATTTTGCCTTCAGTAGTTGACTATAAAGTCAATTAATCTACTATACTGTAAATTAACAGAAACTTATATTTCTGTCATAAGCTTGAGTAGTCGACTATTATTCTAATTAGTCGACTATATTGTAAACTGGCAGAAACTTATATTTAGGTCACAGACATGAGTAGTCGACTACTATTCTAATTAGTCGACTACTAAGAGTTAAAAAATGATATGAATTAAATGTTTTGACACTCAATTATTAATTATAACTCTAATGGTTAACATATAGGATTTCTATAGTTAACCAACACGCTAAGCCTGTGTCAGTGTGTTTTAATTTCTATGTGTATGTGTGTGAGTGATCAAGGCTTGTACAATATTTCTAAGTAAAGAAAAAATGAAAAAACAATTACATTGACGTGTATGTTCTTCATCTTCTTTACTTCAAAATACCTTGAACTCATCTTGCACTTGTTCATATATGATATTTAAATCTGCATATAAATGTTAATGCATATGTATAACACATATATTGATTCTTTAATATGAATAAATTGTTATCATCAAAATTATATCATGGGGACATGATATCCAACATTCTCCCTTTTTGATGATGACAAACAATTTATGCATATGTATATATATAAAAACTTTGATAAGCAAATATACTTACTCCCCCTGCATTGTAGGCGTATAAAATTACCTATAGGTCCCTGAGCATGGCTCGGCACGATAATTCGACAAATCAACGAACATTCGAGCGACGAAGCGAGCTAGTGAGGCGACGAAGCTAACGAACCGCACACAAGCAACGGAATACGTTCGCATGTGGAACCAAACCAACGGT
>BQKN01063025.1:14272-47951 GCA_022839385.1 Asparagus kiusianus
TGTAATGAAATCATCAATGAAGAAGAACACAATTTTCCACGCGAACATGCATAAAAGCATATTAGAGTCTACAATTCATATTGTTATTATTGAATCTAAAAACTGAAAAACATAAATTCATAAATTTTGAAAGCATTCTCCTCCTTTGTTATTAACAAAAAGAAATACGTAACTATCCTAGACATATCATAATTTCCTCTTCATGAACTAGTACTTCAAACAGATCATCCAGATCATGAATATAGTCCATAACTTCACCCATCCAAATAGGTAGGCAAAGACTTCCCATAAAAATCAAAACTTCCATAATGTTTATCACCATAATCTATTTAAAATATATGTATATAGCACATGTATTAACTATTTAATCATTATAAAAGCAATCTAAAATGCAAATTCATAAATCATACTAAAGTTAAAACAATTTAGTAGCAACACACTACATATTACATATGTCTTAAAAAAACATTACTACTACATAGTTTGTGAAATGCAAACTTAAACAAAAAATATAACACATAATTGTTTTGATAACAAACATAAAGTTCAACCAAATACTAAATGATGCATGCATGATCTTCTAAGGTGCTGGAGGAGGTTGATATCCTTGGAAGAATGCACTAAGCTTCAAGTCCAAGTTATCAAATTTCTTCATTAACTCCTTCTGATTACTGATAATGTAACTGTTTTGGGAGAAAAGAGCTCGCTGACCAGTCTTGTAAAACCCCAAAAAAATTTCTATAATATATATGTGTGAATTATTGATAGTAAATAATTCCCGCATGATGAATAATCATATATATGCATATGTATATCAGATGAATGGTTTTTATCATTGTTTGGGAACCCAGCAGGTGTTTACAAGTGAGAGAAATCGAGTGAGTTGGCGATCAGCAGGTCAAATGCCATCAGCAGGCATTCTTGTGCTGATCGGTCGACCGACGCGGTCGACCGGCTCGGTCGACCGATCAGCGATCAGAGGGTTTTTACAGGTTTTGGTTTCGGGTTTTATTTTTTTTGGGCTTTCGGGTTTCGGGTCGGGTTGGGGAGTTGGTATTTATACCAACTCAACCCAGGAGAGCCCCTGTTGATCCCAGACCCAAAACCCTAGCCCCCATCTTCCTTCTCTCAAAACCCTATCTGGATCTAACGTTTGAGGAGAACGGAGGAATCTCAGGGGATTTTCGCGGATCTGATTGAAGGAGAATCATCCCCAGAGTCGTTATCAGCATCTAAGGCGAGTATCATCTCGCCCAATCCCTCACCCCCTGTTTTTACTGATTTATTTTTGATTTTTCATGAGATTTTGATGAGCCCAAGAAGTATTTTCGTACAAAAACGAGTTCTTTATAATAGGGACTTTAAGAATCAATCTCTCAGTTTGTAAGGGTTCATAAATGGTCATTTTATGAGGATCTGGATCTGAAGATTTTTCTAAACAAGAGTTAAAAGCGTTTTTACAACTATTAAAACGTTTTGGTTTGTTCCTTACTAATTTTGATTATTTAAAAGAGTAGTTTTCAAACTTGAATTTGGTTGTTTATCTTCAGTATGATGTTGGGATTATTTCAGCAGCTCTTATCGCATAAAATCAAAATTTTGTTTCAGGTTTAGCAGCAGACAGAACTCAAGTTCTGTCCGCTCGGCGGTCGACCGACGCGGTCGACCGCTGAGCTCGAGTCAGGGCTCCGGTCGACCGCGACTGGATTTCGGTCGACCGTGAAATTTTTCGGTCGACCGCGATTTGATTTCGGTCGACCGCGTCATTTTTCGGTCGACCGCGATGTCTGGTCGGTCGACCGATGTTCCTGGCGGTCGACCGTCCTGATTTGTATCAGAGTTCGGTCGACCGGATCGGTCGACCGCCGATCCTCTGTTGCAGATTTCCAGATTTGGTGTTTTTGGGTATTTTTACTCCTATTCGGGGGTTTGTCTGGTTTATCTGACCTGGTTATTAGTCCCACTATATGTCCATGCATGATAGATGACCTGAGGGTATGAATTTGGGACATATACACTGATTTGGTTATGAAAACTGATGAGCAGATTTTTCTTCATGCTTGTAGCGGTCTCATGCTAATTCCTACAGTCCTCATGTTGGACTATAATCCATAAGAAGTCCTCGTGTTGGACTATAATCCCTCTCAGTCCTCGTGTTGGACAATTGACACTTATTCCATGAGTTTGGAAAAACTACGATAATTAGTTCTTGTATCGGACATGGTTCTTCACCCTGCATGTGATTATTGTACCACTTTTCTCAACATACTGATTATGTAGATTTGGTATGACACTTATGAATGATTTGACACAATATTTATGTAATAAATAATGTGATATTCATGTTGACTATGTTGCAACACTGTAATTATGCTCTGGTATTTGTTGAGTTTCTTTTATCATTGTTATTGTACTAGAACCTTGGGTTTGGTATTTAGGAGTTTACAATTTGAGATGTAAGGTATATACATGAGGGTTTCCTTGTTTGGATTATTTCGCTCGACGTACCTATTCTCGTGTTGTAAATTCTTAAATACTTAAACCCTTATTTCGTAAGATCAATGAGTTTAGATCTATTTATATATTATCTGTATTTTCATAAACAACGAGCCCTATTCCCTTGGGGGTTGGTTGTGATGTTACTCGCTAGCGCTTTGACGCTCGTTGTCCCTCCCCCTTTCAGGTCACGAGCCAGGAGCACGGAGTGTCGCAGGTTGATAGCGGATCACTTTAGTGTTCAGCTTTTTTTCATTTTAGTTATGTATTATGTATCTTTGGCTCCACTGTAGTTGATGATTAGACACTGAGGACTATTTCATAGAAGTTGTAAAGGTTGTGTGCCTTATTTCCTTTTTGTCAGATATTTGTATTTGAGACTTGTTTAGTACCTCAGTTTATTTATTCTGACATTGTTTATGTATTCCCATTTGTTGGATGATGAGATATCTATTTGATCATTTAGATTTCATCAGTTGTTCGAGTATTATCTTTCACTTGCTTTTGTACCTACACCTGTTGTTGATTCTACTAGATAGATGTTAATTGTGATGGTGAAACATGTTATTGTACGGTGTGGTGCATGGCAGGTTTGACATTCTTGGTTTCACCTTGGACTACAGCCTTGTGTGAACCCAGGGGCGTCACAAGTCTCTAAGTCAAGGATGCGTGCAGACAAGATGTTATATTGCACATCCGAGAAGCAAGAGGGTTCTAAGTCCATTTGTGGTGGTTGTTGACTAGTTGAAGGTCCTGCTTGAGTTGAAGATTATAGAATATCTTGTGGAATTTCTTCTTGATGAGGATGAGGTTCATCTTGAGGATTTTGTTTATAAATTTTAAAATTTGTTAACTCCATCCTAGTTAGGGCATTGGAATCAAAGAATTCAATAGAACGGACAACAGAATTTTTCAGACTTAAGACCCACATGAAATTTGTCAAATACTTTTATTAAAAGGGCACCATAAGGAAGAAATCCTTTTGGTATTGTCAGAAGATTGTCATAATAAACTTCTGCCCAATTAGCTTGAATATTTCCCATTATAGCATATAGTGCTTTTGCTAAGTCTAGGGAAATGAAATGAAAACTCTCAGTTTTTAGAAACAAGTTATATGCTAAGATTCATGCAATGAATCTAGAAATTGGACGAAGTTTGTTTGAATTATTTAAAGGTTTACTATAACCAAGAAGAAATATATGATTAGATAATAAATCTGAATCATGCATTCTAATTGACCTAAGAGAGACTCCTTGAAAAGGAATATTGAATTTTTTTCCAATTGACTTTGTAGTCAATTCAATTTCTATTCCTTTAACAAGAGTTTTAAGCTTTTTAGTACCACCAATAGTTCTAACACGTTCTATATTAGTATAGAACAATTAAACAAGAAAATGATATGTTGGTTTTTTCTTTTCAGCAGAGAATAATTCAAGCAATCCCACATTATCAAAATATGATCCAAAGTTCCATGGAATAAAATTATCAAATTTCACAAATCATCCTGGAAGAACTTCAAAAGCGGATATTTTGTTAAATTCTTCAAGTAAATCAAGACTTTTTAAGTATATGATGATTTCATCGTTAACTTTAGTATAAATTTGCTTATCTTTCTTAGCTCTAGACATGATGAATCAGAAATATATCAAAAGATAAGAAAGATCAAGTTGAGAAATTACCACAAACTGTTGAAACCCTAGAATTAGTCGACTATGACTGAGTGTAGTCGACTACAGAACCTATCAGACTTCAAAAAACAATGAATTTGATGAAGGTTTTGAGAAGAAAAATGAAAATAAGATGATGCCCTAACTTGGATTCAATGGGTTCTGAAGAGAGGAAGAAGAAGAATCGGTTTTAAGAGAAGTTAGTGGGTAGTTTTAGGTTTTTATCATTTTTCTACAAAAAAATTAAATTGTATGGTCCAGATTGAATTGAAAAAAAGTGAAAGGTGAAGAATTTATCTTAAATATGTGGCTAGGATTGATAGAAATATGGTTGAGATGAACTCTACTTAAATGAAACGAGTATTGGGTTTTGGGTTTTGGGTTTGATTTGTAAAAGTCCAAGAAGCTTGAAAACTGTAAATTTGTGAAATCTGTATTAGTAGTCGACTAGAAAGGAAAGTAGTCGACTACACTATAATCGATAGAAAGTTGATTTTTAGATTTAACTCAGGGTAGTCGACTATAGATGAAATTAGTCGACTATACTGTAATTTATAGAACATCTTATATGCAATACTTGTGCATGTAGTCGACTGTAGGTCAAATTAGTCGACTATTAAGGGTATGTATGCATATGTGTTTGTTTTAAAACTTTAATTTAAATCTTCAATTGAACATATACCTAATTCCCTTCTTAATTTAACATAAATTTCTTCTTTTAAGGGTTTTGTTAATATATCTGCTATTTGATTATCAGTAGGTATAAATTCTAATGAAATGTCACCTTTAAGCACATGATCACGTAAGAAATGATGTTTAATATCAATATGTTTTGTACGTGAATGTTGAATAGGATTTTTAAATAAATTAATTGCATTAGAATTGTCACACATTATGGATGATATGAGTCAATTTATGCCATAATCAGATAATGTTTATTTCATCCATAAAATTTGAGCACATGCAAGACTTGCAGCAATATATTCAGCTTCAGTCATTAATAATGATACTGAATTTTGCTTTTTATTAAACCAAGATACAAGTAAATGTCTTAAGAAATGACATGTTTCACTAGTACTTTTTCTATCGGATTTACATCCGGCAAAACCAGCATCATTATATGAAATTAAATCAAATGTGCTATGTTTTGGATAAAACAATCCATAATTTGTAGTATCTTTAAGATAACTAAAAATCCTTTTCACTGCTTTAAGATGTGATTCTTTAGGATTAGAATGAAATCTAGCACATAAACATACATTAAATATAATATCAGGTCTACTAGCAGTAATATAAAGAGGTGATCCAATCATACCTCAATAGAGCTTTTGATCAACACTCTTACCATTTTCATCTTTGTCAAGTGATGTTATAGTACTCATAGGTGTTGGTTTGGTTGTTGTATTTTCCATTCCAAAATGCTTGAGTAAATCTTTTGCATACTTGTTTTGATTGATGAATATTCCTTCTTTTAATTGTTTGATTTGAAGTCCAAGGAAAAAATTGAGTTCACCCATGTGACTCATTTCAAATTCATCCTGCATAGTCTTAGCAAATTCTTGACAAAGATTGTTGTTAGTAGAACCAAAAATAATATTATTTACATATATTTGGATTAGTAAAATATCTTTATTTATTTTCTTAATAAATAATGTTGAATCAACTTTTCTAATTTCAAAACCTGAAGTTAAAAGAAACTTCTTTAATATATCATACCAAGCATGAGGTGCTTGTTTAAGACCATATAAAACTTTCTTAAGTTTAAAAACATGATTTGGAAAACTTTTATGTTCAAAACCTGGAGGTTATTCTATAAAAACTTCTTCTTTTATAAAACCATTTAGAAATGCACTTTTGACATCCATTTGAAATAATTTAAAATTCATAAAGCATGTAAATGCAAATAAAATTCTAATTAATTCTAAACGAGCAACGGGTGCATAAGTTTCATCATAATCAATTCCTTCTTCTTGATTATAACCTTGAGTAACTAATCTAGTTTTGTTTCTAACAACTTGACCAGATTCATCTAATTTGTTTCTAAAAATCTATTTTGTTCCAATAATAGATTTATTTTGAGGTCTAGGTATAAGATCCCAAACACTATTTCTAGTAAATTGATTTAGTTCATCTTGCATTGTAATTATCCAAAAATCATCAAGTAAGGTTTTTTTTATATTTTTAGGTTCAATAGTTGAAATAAAAGCAGTATGAGCAATCAAATTAAAATAAGATCTAGTATTTACTTTATCAGAAATATTTCCAATAACTAAATCATGTGGATGATTTTTAACTTCTACAAAATCTTTAGGTAAATTATTTTGTAAATTATCATCTTTTGTAATATCTAATATTGGAGTATCATGAATAGTATCAATTATATCATCATCATTATTTAAAATAATGGGTGGTTTTGAAAACATGTAAAGATTCTTCAATAACTAAAGTTCTTTTGCTATATATTCTATATGCTTTACTATGATTAGTATATCCAACAAAAATTTCTTCATTAAATTTAGAATCAAATTTATCTAAGTTATCCTTTATTTAAAATAAAATATTTACAAACAAAAACTTTAAATTAAGATACTTTAGGAATTTTATTATAAAATAATTCATCAGAAGTTTTCTTTAAAATAGGTCTTAATAAAACTCTGTTTAATACATAACAAGCTGTTGATACAGCTTCTACCCAAAAAATTTTAGTAAATTACTATCACACAACATGGTTCTAGCACATTCTTATAAAGTTTTATTTTTTTCTACAACTCCATTTTGTGGAGCAGCACGAGGAAAAGAAAAAGTATGTGATATACCATGTTTATCATAAAATTTTGAAAATAATTCATTTTCAAATTCATCTCCATGATCACTACGCATAGAAATAATAGAAGTAGATTTTTGATTTTGAATTCTTTTGCAAAATATAGAAAACTCATTAAAAGCATCATTTTCATGTTTAAGAAAAATTACCCATGTAAATCTAGAATAATCATCAACAAGAACAAATGCATATCTACTTCCATTTAAAAATGTTACTCTAGAAGGACCAAAAAGATCTATGTGAATTAATTCTAATGGTCTACTTATAGATATTATATTTTTAGATTTGAAAGAATTGTGTATTTTTCCTTATTAACATGCATCACAAAAATTGTTTTTAAAAGAAATCTTAGGTAAAACATTTACTGAATCAATCTTAGAAATCTTAGAAATGTGTTTAAAGTTAACATGTCCAAAACGTTTATGCCATAAAATAGAATCATTTGATGATGCAATAAGACAATGTTCATTTAAAATATTTTTCATAGATAAAACATATATGTTATTCTTTTTATGGTCATTAAAAATAATATTAATTAAATCAATATCATAAATTAAGTAAGATTCTTTTTCAAAAACAATTTTAAAATATGTATCACAAAGTTGACTAATACTAAGTAAATTATGTTTAAGACCATCAACTAATAAAACATTATCAATAATAAGTTTGTTTGGATTACTGACAGATCCAATACCAATGACTTTTTCTTTGTTGTTATCTCCAAAAGTAACGGTACCGCCATCCTTGTTTTGAAAAGATGATAATAATTATATGTTTCTAGTCATATGTTTGGAGCAACCACTATCCAAAATCCACCTATCTTTCTTGGGTACCTAAAATGATGAATATTTACAGTTTTGATACCCATACTATGTTAGGTCTATTAAATTAGCCTTTAGGAAACCAAACTCATGAAGAGTTTGATTTTCCTAAATAGTTAGTTGATAAACAAACATTTTTAATAAAATCATAAATATAAAAATTCTTATGCAAAGAAGTTAATTCTTTTGGAGCCGAAATAGAAAAGAATTTTGATTTCTTTTTACACAAATTTTCATTTATATATTCATGCAAATCACAAGAAGGTTTTACAAAAAATGTTTTCTTCGATTTATTTTTATTAAATTGAAAACCTAATCCTTTTATCTTTTGTGATTCTTTTTGAAAAGAAAGTATATTATTAAGATTTTCTTTCCCTTTACTGAATTTGCTAACATTCAAACATATATCCTCATATTTTGATTTAAAAGAAGAAATATCTTTATCTAAACTATTAATACGAATATTTAAATCATTACATTCTGATTTTAAATAAACATTTTCAATAGATAAACATTCATTTTCTTTAAGCAAAGAATAAATTTTTTCTTTCAATACAATTGCTTGAGAATTAGAAATAGTAGAAGAATTAAAATTAGAAATTTCTTCATGTAATTTTTTATTTTCACCTTTAAGAAAATTATGTGAAGACTTTAAACTCAAAAAAGTTTCATGTAATTCATTGAAAGCATCTAAAAGTTCTTTATTATCACTTACTTCATCTTGTGCCATAAAGCACATGTAAGCACTTTCCTTTTCTTAAATTTTTTCATCAGAAGATGACTCATCACTATCATCCCAAGTGACTGTCATTGCTTTCCTTTTCTTGTTATTTTGAATGCTGTTGAAGTTGTTAAAATAACTTGATTTTTGTTTATTCTTCAACATTGGACAATCTTTCTTCATATGACCTGGTTTATTATACTTAAAACAAAGAGGGTTATTTGAAATTAAACTTTTAGATTTAAAATTATCTCGTTTTATAAATTTCTAAAAATTTCATGCAAACATGCTCATTTCATCATCATCATCATCATCATTTGAATCTTCTTTATCGGAAGTAATATTAAATGCAAGTATTTTCTTGTCTTTGATTCTTCATCATTATTTCTATCTTTAATTTGAACTTCATACGCTATTGTAGGCATCGAAAATTGCCGATAGGTCCCCACTCACAGCTCGGTGTTAACGATCGACGATCGAATAACGCTACCCAGTTCACAAGAGCTCAAATGACGCCGGTGAGCGACTAAAGCAAACCGACGGATTACGTGAGTCGACAGAACGTCAGAATCACGAGGATACGGGTTGACCAAAAACCCCGCGATCACCGCAATTGGACCAACGCCCGTTGTGCCCCGATCACCCCACAGATAATCCAACCATCGGGGCCTACAGAGCTCGCCGTCACGATTCCAACGCATCCGAAATCACTCAAATCCGAGTTCGGACGAAAAGTCAACGGCGAGTCAACAGCGGGACAACGGCACGGCCCCGGGCTGAACCGGGGACACCCAAACAAGTCTCGGCTGGCTCGAGACACCCCACATGGGGTGTCCCGGCCTTGGCTAGGACACCCCTAGGGGGGTGTCTCTCCTCTTGGGGTGTCCATATGGCCCCTAGGTGCTCTCTTATGGCTATAAATAGCCCCCTTAGCCCTCCATTTACAAGGGCTCTTGATTTGGCTCTGATTTAGCTTTGGGAGAAGAATTTCCGGTCTTGGGATTATCCTCGAGATCTGAAATTCCGGAGTTTGGAAGCGGCGAAGCCCTGCTGGATTGAGGAGTCAGAATTCTTCATCAAGGTTCATTCACCCCCCCCCCCTCTGATCCTTAGTGTTGCTCCTTAGCGGTGACACTAAGAAGAGCTATTATCTCGTTTTAGCCGAGATATACGCTTATAACCTCTAGATCTTGCGCGGATCGACGAGGTTCTGTTTCTATATCCTACGCGGATAGACGAAACTCTGCCGGATTTTACCGGCAAGGATCTTGAAGAGTCGGCGGTCCACGGACATCGACGTCCCCGTCACAGGCCAACAACCCACGCAAGCGAGACCGTACCAAACCGGGCTCTCGTGTTTATTTTCGTTTAAGTTGTAATCTTTTGTTTTCATTTAAACTCTGTTGTAACGCTCAAAGTTGTAACAGATCTCAAAAAAAGAGAACATCAATGAAAACAGCAACTTTTACCGGAAACAGCTATAAGGTTTCCGATAAGATTTTCAACCGTAAGAGTTGATAAATCATTGACTTTTTCGATTGCGGTAACTTTATTTTCCCATTGTGGAGTAAGTGATCAAAGTATTTTTCTTACCATCTCCACTTGTGTGTATGTTTTTCTAAGACCAATGAGAGAATTTGTGATGTCGGTGAATCTTGTGAACATTTCTCCAATAGTCTCGTTTTCCTTCATCTTAAATAATTCGAATCTGTGTACAAGAACAGAAATTTTAGATTCTTTAACTTTATTTGTACCTTCATGAGTTACCTCAAGTGTATGCCAAATATCGTATGCAGATGTGGCCGTTGACACCCTATTGAACTTATTCTTGTCAAGTGCACAAAATAATGCATTCATTGCTTTTGAATCCAAATTTGCATTGTTTCTCTGTGAGGAAGTCCATTCTGAAAATGGGGTTGTTGGCTTCTTATATTTTGTTTTCATAACGTTCCAAAGTTCATAGCCAATTGATTGGAGATAGATTTTCATTCTGCACTTCCAATAGTTGTAGTTCAATCCATCGAACATTGGTGGACGATTTGTTAAATGACCTTCTTTGTATTGTGATGTATTTGTTAATGCCATCTTTCACCTTTCTCTGATACCAAATGTATGATCTGAAATAGATACACTAGAACACTAGATGGGGGTGAATAGTATTCTTTTAAAATTTATGCAAAGTAGATTATAAATTATAAAGAAAAATGACAATTTCAAAAATTCACAAACACAAACACAAAGTTTTATACTGGTTCCACCAACCCGGTGTACACCCAGTCCCCAAGCAAATCCCGCTTGAGAGTTTCCACTATGATTTTGAATAAACTTACAAAATCAAAAACAAACCTGATCAATTTGTAAGTCCCTGCAAATTACAATACCAATTGACAATCATCTTGCCAATTTGCACACCAATCTCTAAACCAAGAGATTAACACTTCTCACAAACCGAGAAAACTTCTTTAAAGCAACAACTCAATTCCTATAAGTCTTGATTTGTAGTGTTGTGTAGTAATAGCTTAGGAATGATTCTAACTTCTGTAAATTGCCTAAATAATAAGTATTTGAATGATGATCAAAGGCAATTTCAGAAACTTTTCTTTTTCTCAAAATCTGAATATTTTTACACTTAAAAATACACAAAGATCAAAGCTTATGGGTATGTAAGTCTGTACATTTTTTCTGAACAAATAACCTATTTATAGCCCTTAAAAAGACAATTATTTTAATTTTAAAAATGTTTAAAAGCGGCTATAAACAGTCATTAATTCAAACTTTAAAATCTGGAAAAACTGTATCTGTAGTCGACTAGAAGACAAAATAGTCGACTACACTGAGTTTAAATAGACTCTATAAAGTCAGAAAATTTCTGAGTAGTCGATTATAAAGGTCATTAGTCGACTATACTGTAATCAGACAGAAACTTGAAAATTGTATTTTGCCTTCAGTAGTCTACTATAAAGTCAATTAGTCGACTATACTGTAAATTAACAGAAACTTATATTTCTGTCATAAGCTTGAGTAGTCGACTATTATTCTAATTAGTCGACTATACTGTAAACTGACAGAAACTTATATTTAGGTCACAGACATGAGTAGTCGACTACTATTCTAATTAGTCGACTACTAAGAGTTAAAAAATGATATGAATTAAATGTTTTGACACTCAATTATTAACTATAACTCTAACGGTTAACATAAGGGATTTCTATAGTTAACCAACACACTAAGTGTGTATCAGTGTGTTCTAATTTCTATGTGTATGTGTGTGAGTGATCAAGGCCTGTACAATATTTCTAAGTAAAGAAAAATGAAAAACAATTACATTGACGTATATGTTCTTCATCTTCTTTACTTCAAAATGCCTTGAACTCATATTGCACTTATTCATATATGATATTTAAATCTGCATATAAATGTTAGTGCATATATATAACACACATATTGATTCTTTAATATGAATAAATTGTTATCATCAAAATTATATTATGGGGACATGATATCCAACACATTTACGGTACATGGAGACTCTTTCAATTCTGGGTCATCCACGGCTAGTGTGCCCTTGATATTTTTGAATTCCCAACCTTGTTTTATCAGCTCCGTAGCAAGCCTTGTACGCACTACCTCCGACGAATCATCGGCCGGCATAACATGTAGTACATCATCTTTCTGGAGAATAGCCTGTACATAAAGATAAATGTATATCCCACAGTCATAGCTACAAAGTACAAATTAAAAATACATATTACAAGTTAGTTTTGGTGATGAAAATTCTTTAATAAAATAGTGTTCATTTCGAATATACCTTCCCTTTTGAGACTTGCATGAGATTTCCTTATATTGAAATGTCCTACACACCTTTTTAGGATCAAATGCGGCCTTCTTATGGTCCATGAAGTTTATAATTTTTATTTACGGGCTCAAGGTAAGTAGAGTGAGTTACTGAACTATAGTGCAAAGCTAAATTTTTATCCAATATAACTTCGACACAATACTAATGGTCATGACAAACAATTGGGAATATGAGTATTGATCGGTCAACCATAATATATTGTTGTGTTCATGTAGTTCATATAGCCGCATATGAGGCTAGTCTTCATAGAGTGAATGTTGTATTACAAAAATAAGACAATAAACAAGAGCGGTCTTTAACATGTTGACATGGTAACCATTATAGTTAACATGTTAACTATTATGGTTAACACGTTAACTATTGTGGTTAACATGTTAACTATTATATGAGACTATACAAGCTGAACCATGTTAACTATTATTTATAAACTTACGTAGAAACATATAGATACAATCCCATACTGCTTATTTAAAGCAGCATTCTCAGGCAACTACAACCATTGCCGTAATCTATCTAAGATGGCCTTTATTACCTGCATTCAATTAGGCAAATGTAACACTTTCAAATCACATTGACTTACTCAATATGTAACGTGCTTAAAGATTCTATTACTTCATCATCGATCCTTCCCCCGCGGAGCAAATAGAGTAGTTCCGTGAAGGTAATTGTGTTTTTATTAGTAACGATATCATTAACGTTCCTTAAAAGCAATAATTATGGAGGGTTAAAATCTAAAACATGAAAGCTAACATCTAAACGCGCAAATATAACAAGCAGTTAACAGAGATTCACAACTTTTAAAGAGAGTTAACATTAGATTACTAAACGTTAACATCTTTAAATTTAAAATCAGCACTTACGGGCTACATTTTCCCTTGCAGTAATGCACGAGCCATTTGTTCTCCTCAGCTAAGAGTTTCGCTGCCACATTGCTTGGTATTCTATAGTTATGTACAAAAGCCTCAGTGCTATCCAACACTCATAAGCTAAACGCCCCTACATCAGGAATACCCTCATTCACCTCTTTTAAGGTAGCACGATCAACATCTGACAAATACGTAATTTTTAGCACGTCCCACTTGGCAAAACAGTCATCATAGTAAACTATTATTTTTCTACTTTGTCACTGACAATAATTGGTTCATCTTTGTGCTCCCCTTCCTTGTGCTCCCTCCCTTAGCCTTCGGTTTCCTATCCTCAGTGAATGGTGTCCTAACATGTTGACTTTTCTTGGTTGCTCTTGTGCTTGGAAGCTCTATTCCTATAACCTACATATTTTTTGCTCACCGGCCTCCTCTGTAATACCCCAACCCTTGAGAGGGTGATGTGATTAGTATTGATAGATTTGATTGGAATATTCATACCATTAAGATGCATCTTCTTTTTAGGAACCCAACTCCTAAGAACTCCAAAATTAAGCGTGCTTGGCCTGGAGAAATTCTAGGATGGGTAACCCCCTGGGAAGTTTTCCACAGAGCGCGTGAGTGAGGATAAAACGTGCTGAAAAGACATGTGGCGGTTTGTGAGGCCAGTCCATCAGATCTAATAGCGTACCGACTCCGGGATTCCGAGGAGGGACGTTACAAATGGTATCAGAGCAAAGCCAACTGGAATTGTGAGAGCTAAGTGCTATGTGGTGCAAAGTGCTACGTCGAGAGAGCGGGAGTCACCTCTTGAGGCTGTAGGAACCACCTCTAGAATCTCACACGGATAGTACGGTCTTGGATGATATGATTTGGCGCAACGAGGACGTTGCGAGTTTAAGTGGGGGAGTTTGTAATACCCCAACCCTTGAGAGGGTGATGTGATTAGTATTGATAGATTTGATTGGAATACTCATACCATCAAGATGCATCTTCTTTTCGGGAACTCAACTCCTAGGAACTCTAAAGTTAAGCGTGCTTGACCTGGAGAAATTCTAGGATGGGTGACCCCCTGAAAAGTTTTCTAGAGAGCGCGTGAGTGAGGAAAAAACGTGCTGAAAAGACATGTGGTGGTTTGTGAGGCCAGTCCATCAGATCTAATAGCGTACCGACTCCGGGATTCCGGGGCGGGGCGTTACATCCTTGACCTCTTCTTTCCTTTGCTGAGTGGAACATTCTCAACCCCACCTTCCTCCTCCTACACAGACGTATGCACATCTTTTATTGTTGGTCCTTTTGTCTCATCCGCCACCTCAGATCTCTCCTCAACTAACTGCTTATCCTTGTCATCCTCGATCACTTCGTCCCTCTCTTCGTTCTTGGTCACTTCCTCAACCCCTTCATTCTTGGTCACGTTGTCTGTCTCTCTCCATTCCTGTCCTCTTCATCCTCAAATACGAGCTCATTATCAAGGTTTTCTCCATCGACATCATGCTTGTCCTCTTCTTCCACGGTTGGCTTTCCTTTCATCTCCTGTGCAATAAGCTTCTTCACATTGTCCTTTCAAACTAAGGGATCTACTATGCCACTAGATCCCTCCAACCCCTTAACTTTTTCGTTAAGTCTACGAATCTCGTTCATGAAGTTTTGACAATACATTTTCTTGGAGACCCTTAATGCATGACATATTATCTGGTTTACTTTAGCAGCATTTCTCCAAAATTTTAGCTACTCCTCAATTGATAACGCCTCAATCTCATCTTCCCCTTCGAAAGCATCATTAATGGCTTTTGACAAATCTATAATTGAGAAATAAGAAATAGTTAACATGTTGTTTATAAAGGTTAGCAGTTAAAGGCCTACAGTTAACACATACAAATTAAAGGTTCTTTAATCATCTATGATTTAGCATCTTAGAACACCAAACCTATTAACCATCTCTTCTCATTTTCCTTCTCTTCTTCCTTCTTTTCACTCTTCTTTTCTTCTTCAATCTTCGTCTTCCTTTCTGCTGCTTTCTTCCCCACCATAAATTTTCTAGGCGAAAGTCGTGTCCGCTTCTTTCTTACGACTGGCAATTGTGGTTCAATCCCTTCACTTCTAATCCTTGTATGATCATCATCCCTCATCAATGGCCTTCTGAGTGGATATTTCTCTAATCATGGGCTAATTTTAGCTATTGGTTTATGTACAACATGGATGCTAGCTTTTCTAGTGTTGGCAACTATTATGCCCTTTCGAAAAGATCCAGACTTCTCACCAATCTTCACCCAATTAGGGAGGGGTGGCTTGAATCTATTGCTCAGGGCATATCTTTTAATCCCCGTCATTTTATAGTACCAGACTGCAAACAAATAATACATGTTAATCAGTTAGTATGCATTACCAATCTTTTAAACATGAATATAGTTAACATAACTGAACTAAAATATAGTTAACACTGACAATACAAACTTTAACACTAATAACAATATATTTAACATGAACCTGAATATAGTTAACCAGAACCTTAAAATAGTTAACATGAACCAGTTAACCTTAAAGGTTTTTTAACTTAAGTTAACAGAATACATGCAAGCGTTCACATGCACAGGTTAACCACAATAATATAAAACATTTAATCCAACTTACAGGGATCAAAGGCACGCATCCAGGTACATAGCTAACTCCTAACCTGTTCAGACCTTCCCTGGCAATCTTAGGCCACATTCTTCACTCTTTCAGTTGAATCAACATATTTGAACAAGAGCCTTGGGATGCCTTGGACACTACCAGGGCACCACATCATTGAACATTGATAAAGTATCTGCAGTAACACAAAATCCTTAATATCCTTCTCCTCCCTTGATTCAACAAGAGATTTCATTAGCCCTTCCACATATCGCCGCATATTTTTCGCTGATTTCTTTAGGATTCTCGTAAAATGTTCACCAAAATACTCCATCCAAAGCTTAGGGAAAGGATATCTATTATTGTAAATTATTTCTCCATCAATTGGGAAACCTATATGTTCATGCACCAGTCTCTATCAAAATTAACAACATTTTCTCTCCCACGTTTAGCATCGGGCAGAGAAAACGTGACTTCATTACCCTTATAGTGACTCAATACAAGTTCCAGTGTAGGTTGATCTACTGCTGGGGAGCTAAACTTTACATAATGCTGGAATATACACCCTTGCTATGCATCTCAATGACACTATCGCATTCTCGATTCAAGGACTTTCATAAAATTACAATATGCGACGAAACTAGCCGTTAGTTTAATTTTAGCAGCACCTGATTTTTTTCTGTATTAAAATTTAACATTTAACATTTGATATTTAACATCAACCCCACTTAACTTAATATCCAACAGCCAATAGTTAACATGTAATGATGAAATGTAACAGTTACACTATACACCTTAACAAACAATTGCCAGACTTGTTATCCACCAATAAAACTTAACACATGTTCTATAAAGTCAGGTATCAGCTACCAATACCTTCAACCAATGTACAGAGTTAACAGTTTATAAGAAACATTAGTAGCTTATAACAAAACATAACAGGTATTTATTCAGCCCTAACATTAATATGTTACATTACATAGATCTAGGCATATAGTACATAATGCACTAACATTAATCTGTAACATCTATCTAAATTGGAAAATATAATATCATCTTACTTCTTTTTGGATTTCTTTGGTGCTTGTTGTGACTTGTAATTTTTCTTTTTCTCCTTACCCCCCTTTGAAAACTCAACAACGTCTGGGTGGCTTCATCGGTGCTGCCATTCCCTAATGATGATGCATGAGTGAACCAAGACTTGGAAGCGGGAGAGGATGTGAGAGAATCGGTATCGCAGTCGGTCTCAGATGGTAAAGGGGGGTCTTCGTACTTCTTGGAAGGTGAGGGGGATCTTCACCAGTCGATGCCGATGAAGGGCGTGCTTTAACCTCGATCGAGGGCGAGTTTTCTCGCTTGTCATTCGTCGGTGCATGTTCCTGACGTTGCAGCGGTGGAGGAGGGTGGTGAACAACTTTGAATTCGTTCGCTGATTTTTTTATCATCTTCGATCCAGTTCTGGCCTAACCCTAGAGTGCAGATTTGGATATTTTGTCGGAGAGAGGGCAAGAGACAGAGTGCAGGAGGGAGAGAGGAGAGAGAGAGCGAGCCTCTATAGTAGCGGAGTGGGCGGGCACCGTTACTAATGCACTGAGGCTGTAGCGGAGTGGGCGGGAAGGGTAGAGTCGGGTTTTTGAGAATTACAGCTCATTCTGCTGAGCTGGAGGGGCTGAAAGGCACATTTATAGTGTATTTTGGGTTTATACAGAAAAAGTAAAAGTACAGGGGGTTGTTGTGCAATGATTTTTCACTTTTGGGGCCTTGAAGTAATTTTCCCTTTTATTTATTAACACATAGTTTTACTATTTAATAAAATATTCAAAACTTAAAACATGTACGTTCATGTGCACATAACGTGCATTATACTAGTATGTATAAAAATAGAGTTCCGAGCTAATAATCAAATTGTTTTTCTTTTTTCCTTGTACAAGTAAATTATAATAAATAAATAAAATTATTGTACCAGCAAATTAAATTATCTTTTCTCTTTATATATTAGCTACTTGAACTATAAAATGATTTAAATTAGCTAACATGTTTCCATTTTGCACTATTAATTATACTATCACCAATAAAATGGAAGGAAATGCACATGAAACAAAAATAGAAATATAGAATTTGAAATTATCCATTACAATAAAATAGACAAAAGCAAATTTTAGAATTTTCAAAAAGTATTATATAGAATCGATTAAGGCTCCATTTCTCCTACATTTTCGCGATTGACCGCCTTAATTGTTTAGCTTTTCTCCACCGATTGCTTTCTTCGAGATTAATATTTAAGCTATCTTGTGCTTCATCCTCTTCATCTTCCTCTTCTTCTTCATCTTCCAAATCATGCAACAAATCATTTGCATTCTCACATCTAATGTGGTTGTGTAGTATACAACATGTAATCACTAGTTTCACTTGTATTTTAAATGGATATGGAGGAACTATTGTTAAAATTAGAAAATGCTTCTTAACAGATCTAAAAATATGCTCTGTCACTTTTCGTGAAGATGAATGATGAGGACTGAATAACTCTTTTGCATTTGTAGGATGCACACCACCTCGAAGTTCACACAAATGATATCTAACACCATGATATGGACCAATAAAATTTGGCATATTAACATAACTTGCATCAACAAGATAGTATTTCCCTGCATAATGAATAGAGTTAGCTAAAATTCTAATTACTATCATAAAAGACAAAATTTCTTATTCCTTAGTAAAAGTATAGTTTGTTTTCTTTATAGTGCAGATTATAGTACTATTGAGTCTATTGTTGAACTTTCCCAATCAGCAAGAACATATTAAAATTGCATATAAAATGAGCAAGCGGCCAATACATTTTGAGAAACTATACCTTTTCTATCGTGATATGCTCCTTGACCATTGAGAAGGAACATTGATGGATTGTATCACGCCTCCAAGATCAGACTGAGTTTGGATCTTAGGACGTGACCCAGTGTAAATAGTCCTTAATTATAGAGCACTAAGTCGAAAGTATATTATCCTTCCCATCAAAAGATTACTATAAAGTTTAATACTAAATATCTTAATCACATAATTTAGAAAATCACTATTAATTCCCAATTCTAGAATATAATCTTACTAGAGGATAGAAAAGAAGCTCTTTATTCATACAATCAATCTCGAAAATCAAAACCTTTTAACTGTCATACAAATACATATAAATATCCATCAATTAGCCATTATTGGATTTTGGAAACACAAGAACAAGGTTGGCTACCATAACTCGCCTTCTCAGATTGATCTCCCATTTCAGATGATCTATGATCAACTTTACTCTAAAAATATTGTAAATAAATAGAATGAGAACGACGATTTAGTAAGTAACCATATCCACTTTCTAAATTCTAGATTGTGGAAACTACTATTATAATATCAGTAAAACAATTTTAATCCAGAAATCCAATTAGAATATGGTACAGAAAGTAACCATATAAATTCAATCTTAACTTTCTAAATTAATTTAGTTGCAATGAAAATAGGATACACAGTTCTGTTTTAATCTGAGGGTCAAAAATAAAACATCCTTAAATAAGAAGAAATATATTCACAAATTTGATATTTCTTTTATCTTTCTTAAAATCTTTTCTCCTCTCTATCTTTACTATTGTGCGTGACGGAAGCTCGAAACTACAAAAACAAGAACGAGATAAATCACAACTAATAAGCCAAACATAATACCACAGCAAGACAAACGAATTTTATGTGGTTCGGCAAGTTGCCTACGTCCACAAGGCAAGGAGGGGGGAGTTCTTACTATTAGAAATCAAGAAAATACAAATAGGGTTACAAATCTCACCAAATAAACCCTAAAACAAAGCCTCTAGATCTCTCACAAATCTCCCATAATTAGATGCAACAATCCCCTCTCAAAGACTACTCAAAACGTCCTTGCTTAACCCTAATTAATTAGGATTAGGCTTATATATCAACTTAGAAATGAACCGGGTCAAAACCTGTAACTCAGAAAATAACCTCTACGTGCTCGACCTACTTGCAACCAATAGCTTTCTTCCCCTTAGGTAGCTTTGCAAGTTCCCAAGTGTCATTCTTCTGAAGAGACCGCATCTCCTCCTCCATAGCTTCCCTCTACTTGATCGAATCGGAGCTAGACTCTACCTCTCCGAATGTGGATGGAACCATATCATCAATGACCTTCACTGATAATGCATATGCGATCATTATATCATTATACCTAGCTGGCCGACGAATCACCCTTCTAGGTCTATTCGCTGCAATAGACTCCTGAACATGACCCTACTCCTGAGTCTCACAATCCACTGTATCCTCTATCTGCTCGGCTATCATTCCATCTCCTCCCAATGTCACAACTATAGGAGCCTCAATTAATACAATGCTATCTGGAGTAGGTAGAGTCACATCATCCTCTACCTGCTGTGATATCTCTCGAATCTGATCTTCCTTCACCTGTCGAGGAACTTGAGGCCTCATCATGTACGCCTCATCAAATGTGACATCCTTGCTAATAACTATCTTCTTATCCTGTGTATCCCATAACTTGAAGCCTTTAACTCCATCTCTAAATCCCACAAAGACTACCTTCCTCGCCCTCAGATTCAATTTACCATCACTAACATGATAATAAGCAGGACACCCAAATATCTGAAGTGACTCATAGTCACTAGCTATCAAACCAGACCAACGCTCTAAAGGAGTCTTCCCCTATATCGCAGTGCATGACAACCTATTAATGAGATGGCTCGTATAAACTAATACCTCGGCCCAAAAGGATCTAAGCAATTCACTCTACGTCATCATACATCGCACCTTCTCCAGCAAGGTACGATTCAATCTCTCAGCCACAGCATTCTGTTGCGGTGTCTCTCGAACTGTGAAGTGTCGCCTAATGCCATGATCCTGGCAAAACTACAAAAACAGATCACTCTTATACTCTCCATGTTATATGAACGTAGAGTCTTCACCTTTCTACCTGTCTGCAGCTCCACTTTCTTCTTCCACTCCACAAAAATATTCAGGACCTCATGTTTATACTTCATAGGGTATACCCAATTCCTCCTGGAATAGTCATCAATGAAAGTGATAAAATAGTTAGCCCCACCAAGTATTGTGTTCTTGGAAGGGCCCTAAACATTTGTGTGAACATAATCCAATATACCTTGGGTGTTGTGAATAGCGGTGCCAAACTTCACTCTAGTCTTCTTCCCAAGTACACAATGCTCACACAACTCTATCTTGTAGGTCTTAGCACCTTTCAAAAGCCCCTGTTTTACCAATGACTGTAGGGACTTATCACCAATGTGTTCTAATCTTATATATCATAAGGTGGTAGTGCCCTCCTCTATAGCGATAGAAGCTGTCAGACCCCCTGTAATTGTCTTACCCTTCAAGTAGTATAGGAAGTTTTTCCTAACTCCTCACATCACCACTATAGAACCCTTCGTGACCTTCACGGTAGCATCCTCTAAGGTCACCCGATAACTAGCTGCCTCCAAAGTACCAAGAGAAATGATGTTCTTTGTCAACTGCGGCACGAACCTCACTTTTTTCAACTCCCTCACCACACCGTCATGCATCCTGATCCCGACTGAACTAATACCACCAATAGGGCATACGTGGTCATTTCCCATAAGCATGACATCCCCTCTTTCGAGCTCCTCAAAACTGGAGAACCAATCCCTCCTATGGCAAATATGATATGCGGCTCCCGAATCCAACATCCACTCCGTAGAGTCGGCATAGCAAATTGACAGTAGTGCAGGACACGAATAGCCCGAAGAATCTAAATCTGAATGTTCGCTAACACCTTTTATAACATTCACTTCTAAAGTCTGTACAACTTTTTCCTTGTTCTTCCCGGCTTTATCCTTCCACTTTGGATAGTCAATCTTCAAATGTCATTCTTCTTTATAATACCGATATTGATTTCTACCAATACTTTTATAGGCACATCTATTCTTTGGTTTTGAGCAGTTGACTTAGCGGCGGTTTGGACTACGGCCCGAACTGCTAATGCATATTTCAATGTCTCTCTCGGAGGGTTCACCATCACTCTTCCTCAGCTCATAATTCACTAATGCTGAGGTCATCTCCTTATAGCTAACAGTAGTTCTTCGGTTGATCATAGTGAAAACGAACATACTATAATCATCCTCGAGCAACGAATACAAAAGTAGCATCGCCTTGTCTTCATCCTCAACCATGATGTCCACATTGGCCATATCTAAAAGTAGCTTCATGAAATTGTTTACATGCTCCCTAATGGAAACTCCTCTCTTCATCTTGAACTGGTAAAACCTCTTCTTCAAGTAAAGCCGATTCTTAATGCTCTTCGTAACATACTTCTCATTAAGTGTTTTCCATTTTCTCTTCGCCGACGTCTCGTTCATCACGTCATAGATAAGATCCAGCGTCAAGCATGACCGAATAACTCCACAAGCTCTACTATTCATCTTCTTCCAAACCTTGTCCTCCATGTCAGCGGATTTCTCTTGTAACTCAAGAGTCTCCTCCAAATTCTATGCATCCAATGCATCCATCACCTGGCACCTCCACAAACCGAAATTAATCTTATCGTTGAACTTCGAAACATCAATCTTCGTGTTATTGATGCTCAGACTATGTATCGCCTTCGTAAGAGACGAACCTGATGTACTTACTTCTCCTATGTTATCAATCTAACTCTTCAAATAGGACTCATTCAGTGAATCCTTCGAACAAGTCCCAAGCCAAACCTAAAGCTGTGATACCACTTGTTGTGCACGACGGAAGCTCGAAACCACACGAACAAGAACGAGATAAATCACGACTAATAAGCCAAACATAATACCACAACAAGACAAATGGATTTTATGTGGTTCGACAAGTTGCCTACGTCCACGAGGGAAGGAGTGGGGAGTTCTTACTATTAGAAATCAAGAGAATACACATAGGGTTACAAATCTCACCAAATAAACCCTAAAATAAAGCCTCTAAATCTCTCACAAATCTCCCACAATTGGATGCAATAATCCCCTCTCAGAGACTACTCAAAATGTCCTTGCTTAACCCTAATTAATTAGGATTAGGCTTATATATCAACTCAGAAACAAATCGGGTTAAAACCTATAACCCAGAAAATAACTGCTACGTGGTCGACTACGACGATCGATCACACACCCCACGACAGAACACAAAAAACCTACAGGGTACTCACGGTCGACCGTGACGGTCGACCGAATCAATTCCCGAGACCAAAATCGATTACAGAGTCTTTGCGATCAACCGCCTTCAGCTCCAAAATGCATCTAACCGTGCATGTTTTCGGTTGACCGCTGCTGACTCGCGGTCGATCGACAAACATCCTGGCATATTTTCCTATGATTTTCTGAACTATTCTTCATCGCGTTTGCCATTTCTTCATCTACCACACATATCTCTCTCTTTCTAATTGTAGGCTGTCTAAAAATCATTATAGATAGTTAGTCCCCGTCAAGCCACAATTAAGAAGGTTACAATCAAACGACTTTCTTGTTACCAAAGGAAAGCTGCAATCGAAGGATGCCCCTATGGATCATGAAGAAATTACAAGTCAACGACTTCTTCAAATTGAGAGGTAGAATCCATCCCTACAGTCAAAACACAAGTGGCTACGTTCCAAAAGTCAAAGCAACGCAATCATCGCATCCTCAGCTATCAACACAGCCCCATGTTTGAGATGATTGGTCTTGATGGCTGCGACAACAACATGACTAATATTATATCAGCAACTATCAGAGGTGCTGATGAGCAGTGTAATGATTTTAGAAAAGTGGGAAGATCTAGAGACTACGTAAACAGTCTTATTAAAAGCTCGCCATATCGTGACCTGCAGTTGATAGAGCGTTATTAGGATGCCTCAAGTGTCACAAATGGCCTGAACAGGGCCTTCTCGAATGGTAATTGGTGTCATCCATATATAAAGACACAGAGAGCAAACGCAGCTTTATATCGCTACGGAACGCAGCTTCATATGGCTGTAGAACGCAGCTTCTAAACGCTGCAAACGCAGCTTCATATCGCTGTAGAACGTAGCTTCTAAACGCTGCAAACGCAGCTTCATATCGCTACAGAACGCAGCTTCTAAACGCTACAAACGCAGCTTCATATCGCTGCAGAACGCAGCTTCTAAACGCTGCAGAACGTAGCTTCTAAACGCTGCAAATGCAGCTTCATACCGCTGCAAACGCAACTCCAGACACTGCGTTCAGACGCAGGATCATATTCAGGCACAACTCAAGCCCAGACGATTAACGCATCATCCAGAGGTATACGCAAGTTCATGTTCAGCAACGCAAGACTTGCGTTTGACCTACTCGCTCGGTTGACTATCAAAAGTTGGCCAAAGGAATTACTTCCGATGATGAACATTCGGCAATCGTCGAATCTCAATCTTCAAGCTCCGTCGTAGCAAGAGAGGTTTCCGTTTACATGACGGGAGGCCCCGAGGAGTTAGCTAAAAGAGTTGACGAACACCACGTTATGCTCCAAGCTCAACAGGAGACACTTCTCCAAATGAAGGATATGTTAGCCCAGCTTCTTGTCGAAAAAGGCTAAAGACCCGAGTCTTCCCGGAAGACTATGTCAAAGGGAAAGCAAAAAGCGTCTGAACATTTGGATCACGAGTCTCATAACCTGGAATCCTCTTCTGAAAATGAGAAGGAGATGGAAAGAGAATTACATCCTCAGTCCTCTAAAATGGATGAACTAGAAGCTCACCTCAACGCCATCGCCAACAGAAGCGAGCTCCATGAAGAAGGGGTGGTACGACCTTATCTTGCTGAGTGGGACACGGCTCCCTACCCACCAAAGTTTAAAGCTCCTACCTTGCAGCCGTTCGACGACACAGGATCACCAAATCAGCACATCTACTACTTCAAGTCACAGACTGGAGACGTGGTAGCAAACGATGCCATCCTAATACGATTGTTCATCGGCACTCTTAAAGGAGTTGCATTCGAATGGTTTATGAAATTGCCTGCTGGATCTATTCAGAAATGGGTAGATTTGGAAAGGCTTTTCTTAGCCAGGTTCTTCGAGGACGATACGGAAGTTTCGGTCCTGACTCTTCTCGCCACCAAGCAGAAGAAGGGAGAATCTATCAAAGCCTATGTGGAGAGATTCCGTAGTATGGCATTGCGATGCCCATCAGGTATGACTCAATCAACTCTGGTTAAAACTTGCAGGCACAACTTGCAGACGTAACTCCTTGCTCAGATGGGGGTAGCAGAATGTCGCTCCTGGAGACAACTGGTATCGCAAGGAGAACAAGTTGAAGAGATTGTCGCTCGGGTCAAAGCTAAAGAAGTTACTCAACCCAAGCCACAACAGCAACACAACCAGAACAATGCACCACGCTCCAAGGGGAAGGAGACGTTAGCTGCCGATACCGATGCACGCACGCTATCTGGGAAGCAAGGCAAAGCACTAAACCAACAAAGAGCGCCCAAGCAATACTCGTTCAAAGAAGAGCATGTGGACACTCTGTTCCAATTGCTTCGGAAGAACAATAAATTGCAGCTCCCCGAGATCAGAAAACCAGATAAAGCAGGAAAGGTGGATGACCCCAATTACTGTCGCTATCATATGTTCCTGGGACATCCTACCAGAAAATATTATGTGTTCAAAGACATCTTGCAAAATTTGGTGAATGCTAACGTACTTACCCTGAAGCCAGAGCAAAAGACTGTATCTACTAACTTGATTGCGGTCCAGTTCGGTGACTTCCTCCTGGTAACTACTACAGATGGCGTCATTCCAATTCATAAAGGGAAAATGCACTTGAAAATTACCGATTTACATAGTCAGGAGGACAGGGGGTTGGTGCCCCTCACTACCCTAATAGGGGAGATCATGGGGGTCCATCCTGACCTGATTGAAGATCAACAATGGACGAACACCTCATCCAAAAAGAAGGGAGACAAGGCTAAGACTTCCAACATAATTAGCCCCTCTGTTAATGAGAATGATGATCATCTCAAACCTCTCACTGACTCAGAAGAAGAGAGAATTGTCCTCGCAGCCTATCCAGGAGATAATCCTGGCACTCGGTCAGGAAAGGTTTATTTGAAAGATTATAACCAGCCTGCCCAAGAGGTTGAAGAACAACCCCAAGACGCTGGGGGTTCTGTACAAAAAAGGCCGGTCGACAAAGGGAAGCAAAAAGAGCTCCGGTTCAATAAAAATCTTCACCAGGACCTCGGGGAATCAAGCACTCCCTTCCAGTTCAATGTCATGGCGCAGCTAGTCAATATACCTACTAGGATTACCCTATATGAGCTTTTGAGGTTGTCCAAAGCCACCAAGGAAGCTCTCATTGAAGCCTTAAAGAGCACGGAGAGCTTTATCACCCAAGTCACTCCAATTCCTGAAGCGTCTGAAGGCCAGTCTTGTCTGCAATGCTCACAAGCAGCAAGAAGTCTGACCTACATATCATTCACTCAAGAGGACATGCAAGTGAAGCACAAACATGACAGACCCTTGTACTATACAGGATACATCGGGTCGTCAGAAATCAGCCGCGTTCAGGTCGACCCAAGCTCGACACTCAGCATCATGCCTTACAGAGTCATGAAAGTCTTAGGAATTCCCATGCATCGGTTGAATGCTACTCAAACTACCATCTTCGGATTCAACGCTAACAGCACTCGGCCCCTAGAAAAGATCAAACTTAGATGTCAGATCGGAGATCTCAGGTCCGAAGTGACTTGTTACATCATAGATACGGACACATCCTACAATATGTTATTGGGACGACCATGGATACATGCAAATCGCATTGTCCCGTCCACCCTACATCAAGTCATGAAGTATGTCAATGAGGAAGATGAAGTTCGAACCCTGATTGCGGAAAAATACCCTTTCAGAGGAGTAGAAAACTTCCACGCAGATTCGGTCTTCTACTTAGAATCACAAGAGAAAGAAGATATTGACAGCGGTAACGAGGCAGACGTCGAGCCAGATCCCAAAGAAAATTGTCCTTGGGAGTTAAACTTCAATGTAATGGGTCCAGTCGAGAATAATAATAATGTACTGAGTGAGGACGAGTGGTGCATTAATGAAGATTTTATTTTGGCGTATTTGTCTGATGGATCTTTTAAAGCTGAACAAACAGAGAATGATCATAATGCAGGTGCCAATCCATGGCACACATTGTGTGTAGAAATATCCCTCACATTGCCAATTAAGTCATCCTTCAATTCAGATGAAGGAGTAGAAGATGCACAAAAGGCTTTCTTCAAAGTCCCATCTAAAAGGAAAGGGCAAAAGCCGATCCATTTCGGTAAAGTCAAACCCGAACCACTCAAACGGGGAAGCTCGAAAGAAGATGATGGAGTTCCTCAATTCCATTACCACGAACCTAATTCCGTCCAATTAATGAAACGAATGGGGTACAACTTTAACAAAAAACAGGGTCTAAACTTTGGGAAAGAAAGACGAACACCAATTCGAATGTCTCTAACTCCCGAAGGGAAACCCCCGGATTATTGTCAAAAAACCGGAAGAGGCTTAGGTTATGTCACAACTCCCTCTGTCTCAAAAAATAAAATCAGTAATTATCTTCGTCAGGACCATTCATTCGGAACGTCTTCCTGGAAATCCGACGTCAGCGTTGGGCCTTTCTTTAAAAGTCTGACTGTGTACATGGTTTCAACTAGTCACCTAGATGAAGACGCAAGAGGTGATGAAGAGTTAATCGAATCAACCAATGATCCTTAGATCATTCGCCTCAATATCTTGTGGGATATGCGATTCGAACAACGCGAACCACCCACTGAAGATAAAGTGATCCAAGTCAACATGGGAGATGCACATGATCCTAAGCCCATCTTCATAGCTAAAAATTTATCATCATCTGAGAAAGAAGATCTTATATCTCTTATTCGAGAATATATAGATGTCTTTGCTTGGAACTATGAAGACATGTCTGGTCTTGACCCAAAAGTTGCCATGCATCGGCTCAACATCGATCCGGATGCAAAACCCATTAAACAATAACAACGCCGGTTTCGTCCAGATATCATGGAGGCAATTGAGTCTAAAGTTAAAAAGCTTATAGACTCAGGTTTTATCAGAGAGGAACAACACCCAGACTGGGTAGCCAATATTGTTCCAGTGCCCAAGAAAAACAGTAAAGTCCGTATATGCATCGACTTTCGTGACCTCAACGCAGCTTGTCCGAAAGATGAGTTTCCTCTTCCTATCACTGATGTCATGATCGACAATACCTGCGGATATGAAAGGATGTCTTTCATGGACGGATTTTCTGGGTACAATCAAATCAAGATGTTTCCTGAAGACGAAAAGCATACTGCGTTCAGAACTCCACTGGGGTTGTATTGCTACACAGTGATGCCTTTCGGCCTAAAAAACACAGGTGCAACTTATCAACGCGCAATGAACACCATCTTCCATGAACATCTGCGTAAGAAGATAGAATGCTACATTGACGATATAGCAGTAAAGAGCCAACATAAGGGTGATCATCTTACAGACTTGAAGACAATGTTCGATATCATGCGAGCACATCAATTGAAGATGAACCCAACAAAATCATTCCTTGGGGTGTCAGCGGAAAATTCCTGGGATTTATTATCACATCCAAGGGAATTTCTCTTGATCTAGAGAAAATCTGCGCTATCCAAGATATGCCACCCCCAAAGAATCTCAAAGAGCTCAGGGGTTTGCAAGGGAGGTTGGCCTACATTCGAAGATTTATATCAAATCTTTCAGGACGCTATCAACCCTTCTCTAAGCTCATGAAGAAAGGAGTATCCTTTGTTTGGGATAAGGACTGCCAAAGATCATTTGAAGAAATTAAGGAATATCTTACCCAGCCACCGGTTCTTGTAGCCCCAATATCGGGAAAACCGTTCCTGTTATACGTGAGAGCTATGGACCATTCTCTGGGAGCTTTATTAGCTCAGAACAACGATCAAGGTCAAGAGCAAGCCATCTATTACCTAAGCAGGACTATGATGGGAGCCGAACACCGATACAATCCCGTTGAAAAGGAATGTCTCGCTTTAGTATTCGCAGTCCAGAAAATGCGACATTATTTGGTAGGACAAACAATTCATGTCATCTCCAAGGTGAATCCCTTAAGAGTTCTAATGACAAAACCGTCATCTCTGAATTGCCGGTTGGCAAAATGGGCTATCCTCTTGTCACAATATGACATGTAATTCATGCCCTAAAAAGCGGTCAAGGGTCAAGCGTTGGCAGATTTCTTAGCTGATCACCCAGTGCCAGGGACATCTAAACTGTATGAAGAATTACCCGATGAAGTCGCTGAATCTTGCGTCACTCAAGGAACTACGCAAGTGTGGAAATTATTCTTCGACGGTGCATCCAGAGCAAATCCTCATGGAGCAATTACCACGGGAGTCGGAGTGGTGTTCGTTTCTCCGAATGGTCACGTGATCCTAAGAGGATTGTCCCTGATCGAATCCTGCACTAACAATGTGGCTGAGTATAATGCTCAATTACTAGGAATGCAAATTGCTGAGGAACTCAATATTCGACATCTTGAAGCTTACGGTGACTCTTAGCTAATCGTAAATCAAGTCCGAGGGGAATACGAAGTGCGTCATGAGGATCTTATCCCGTATTACTTTGCAGTGCTAAAGCAAGCTGAGGAGTTCGAAGGTTTCTTTATCGAATACATTCCACGAGCTCAGAATGCTTACGCAAATGCTTTAGTCTCGTTGGCAACCTCATTAGCACTGCCTCCGGGGGCCGAAACTACGATTCCGGTTACAGGACGTGAGTTATACTGTTCTAAGATTTCTATAGAGGAAAGTTCAGATAAGACACCAACAGGAGAAGTCTGCACAACCTCGATGGAACTAGAAGCTAGAGATTGGTGATTCACGTACATCGACTATGCCATATACAGAATTTTGCCCGATGACCCTAAGGAAGCGGCCACTATTAAATGAAAGGCCCTCCAATTCTATTGCGATGCAATTTCTCAAACCCTGTATCGTAAATCACATGATGGAGTTTTGCTTCGATACCTCTCTCGAAAAGAAGCGAAAGAGGCCCTCAAGGAAGCTCACTACGGAATATGTGGAGCTCATCAGCCTGGAGCTAGGTTGAGCGATCGTCTCCGATGAATCGGTTATTATTGGCCAAGGATGTTCACAGATGCAGCGGACTACGCTAAACGTTGTCACGCATGTCAAATTCATAGTGATTTTATCCATCAAGCGTCAGGAAACTTACATCCTACATCTGCTTCTTGGCCATTTGAAATGTGGGGCATGGACATCATGGGACCAATTTCTCCTCCAACTTCCAAAGGACACCGGTTCATTTTGGCCATAACCGACTATTTCTCCAAATGGGCGGAGGCAATTCCACTAAAAAAATAAAGACAAAGAATGTGATCAAGTTCATTAAACATCACGTTATCTACCATTTTGGAGTCCCGAGACGAATAGTTCACGACAACGGGACATAATTTGTTAGCTTTGGATTTCAGAGATTTTGTGATAAGTTTAGAATTCAAAGTGTCGCATCTACGGCGTATTATCCGCCAGCGAACGGTCTTGCAGAAGCTTTTAACAAAACCATTGTGAAGCTTCTCAAAAAGTTTGTTTCCAAGAGCCGACGCGATTGGGACGAAAGACTCGGCGAATGTTTGTGGGCCTACCGCACGACAGTGAGGACCCCTACAAGGGCTACACCATTCTCTTTAGTATACGGTTGCGAAGCTGTACTGCCATTAGAAATCCAAATCCCTTCCTTAAGAGTCGCTATCACAACCGGACTGGCAGAGGAAGAGAAATACCAACGACGTCTTCAGGAACTTGAAGCTTTAGACGACAAGCGACTTCAAGCTCAGCAACATATTGAAGTATATCAAGCCCGTATTTCTAAAGCCTACAACAAAAAGGTTAAAGAACGGAGTTTCAAGAAAGGCGATTTAGTTTTGGCTAATCGACGACCTATGGTGATGACTCACAAAACAAAAGGGAAGTTTAATCCCAAATGGGAAGGACCTTTTGTGATAGAGATAGTCTATTCTAATGGAGCCTACCGTCTCATCGATAAAAAAGGCGATAGACTCATGATGCCAATTAATGAAAAATTTCTCAAGAAGTATTACCCGTAGATACCAAGTCTCTTGAGTCTAGTTGGGAATTACCTAATGAGATTTCGTTTGAACTAATGGTTTCTCTTACTTTGTATATCGTCAAGTTAACATTACACCTCTGACGATTGAAGTTGTCAAGAATTATTATAATAAAGGAAAATTTTCCAAAATCTACCAGATGATTATCAGCATAGTCTAATTTAGTGAAAAAGTCCCAACTTGGACTGCGTCTGGCCCTCCTGAACGCAAATCTTATAGCCACGTTTAAAACTCTGTAGCTGCGTTTCAAGACTCATAGCTGCGAGGCCCGACCCCCACGTTCTCGTAAACGAACGCACGTCATGATCATTCAAACACAAGAAACTTCCAGAAAACACTCTACAAGCTTGAATGCGTCAGGTCTTCCTAAAAACAAGACTTATAACTACAGCTCAAGTCTCGGAGTTGCGTTCAAACCGGTTTGGACGCAAAGACAAAACCATGCGTTTTTGATAAGCCTGCGGGTAATTTTTAAGAAATTCCAACATTATAACGAGGCTGCTGCATTTCAGACAAACACAGAAAACGCAAGAAAAAGATAAGCAGTAGCAGTTCATCTCATGCAGATAATAAGTGTTTGAAGAAATAACATACATTTATCACAAAACCAAAAAAAAAGTTGTTAGAGCTTAAAATAAAGAGAAGCTTAGAAGATGAGCTTCTGTTTCATATACATGTCTTTCATTCTCCGCCAGCACTTCTCCTTCAACCCTCTTATGAAGCTGGACATTAGAAGCCGCGGCCGCAGCAGAAGCTTTTTGTTGCGGCACTTGGATAGCCTCCTTTTCTGCTTGGACCCTCGCCTCGAGGGTAGCCTCCCCAAAGTTGAATTCTTCTTGGGTTAGCTCCCCTGCATCAAGTCTGGCCTTGGCTTGGAGACGTTGCTTCTGCAAGCTCCAGATGAGGGCCTTCCTCTTAGAAATATCAAGAGCTTGGGCTCTGGCAGCAACTTTCTCTTTTAGCCTAGCATTGCTGATGGCCCACTGTATCTTAGGCCTCAGATCTGTTCGCTTCAACTCCTCCAAGTAACGGGCAGCACCTGAGAAGCGATAGATCTTCTCCGCACAACGCCGAGCGTGATAGAGGTTTGCTTCAGCCAGATTATTCAAGCTCTCCTCGATAGGAGCTTGAAACTCAGAGAAGGAGCCCCAGCCTTGCATCACAATGGAGAAAGCTTGCCTCACCTGGTTCTGCAGGAGCCTAAGGAGGAAGAGAGTACAGTTGGGCACCAGATAAGAAACCTCATCAGTCACCTGCTCGAAATTCTCATTCGGAGAGATTGTGGAGATGGGTGGAATGAGAGGAGCATCTTCTGAAATAATAAGGGGAGTAGCAGCAGAATCCCCACCTTGCAAACAAATAAAAGTAAAGTCAATAAAATAGATGAATGCAAACACAGTGGTTTAGACATGCGTCAAGATCAACCTGAACGCAAGGAAGCTAGACCCGCGTTGAATCATTATGAACGCAGTAAGTATTTTGTGCATTATAAATTTGCGAAATTATGAGTTTAATTCTACATCAAACGCAGCAGAATCAGACTAGTATGTCGAAACGAGGGGATCAACCCTTCATTTCGTCAATGAACGCAGAAACTTCTTCCTGCGTTCAAGATTAAGGGATCAACCCTTCATTTCGTCAATAAACGCAGAAGTTTCTTTCTGCGTTCAAGATCAAAGAACACATGAATGTTGTTCTGTGTCTAAAAGTAAGAAGACGAATAGTTTTCGTCAATGAACACAGATACTTTTTACTGTGCTCATGATCAAGGAATCAACCCTTCATTACGACCAAGAACACAGGAAGGTTGTCCACGTTCGGAATTGAAGAAACGAATAGTTTTCGTCAAAGACACGCAAATTTCTCTTTACATTCAAGATTGAAGAGACGAATCATATTCGTCATCATCAACCAGAATTCATCCACGGGATTTAAAGAAAATTTATCAAAAAGAATGCTGAAATAGAAAAAGCAGCGTGGCTTACCTTGATATCCAGCCGTCGGTGATGGAGGCGTCGACGTCGGTCCGGAAGTGGACCCGAAAGCATTCTCCGACGATGGTGTGGGGTGCGCCATCTTTTTGTCTCCACTAGAGCAAGACTTTTTGGAAGCCATGGCCAGAAGACGAGATGAAATAGTAGAAGAATCAACGAGAAGAAACTCGTTTCTGAGTTCAAGAAGGAAGTTTAAGCATATAAGGCTTTTGACAAGACTAATCAAGACTATTTATAAACAGCCAATGATGGGGATATAGAGTTCCGAGACTCCCGTTAAGTATGGTCTCTTCGTCATCATTATAGTCGTTTGGACTTCTGACAAGACGCTGGACAAGACCTTGCGTTCATAAGATGAGCGGGTAAGGTTAAACGCAATAATCTGGAGATGCGTTCTTCCAAAAATACGCAGCCCAATTCAAGAGCATAAACGCAGGGGGTACCCCTATTTCTGCGTTTTCAAAATATGGTGCCAGAGCTTTAGAACTTCTACAGAATTTAAAACAAAATAGTTGGCAAAGTCTTTCCAATGTCAACATTAAACCTATGATAGGTTTCATTTCCACAGAGTTTGAACTCTGCCTTCCTTAGAGTTGCTCCGATCGCAACATTTCTAACTTATTGATTCTCGTCAATAGAGCGATAGGTCCTCAAAGTTGCTCCGATCGCAACA